>CATKHJ010404786.1:0-27880 GCA_949750685.1 Vernicia montana | reverse complement strand
AACTTGGTTCGAAGATTAGTGATTTTATCCTTGGGTAAATTAATCAAAAGATTAATAAAATTGGAGTCAAATTGGGTTTTTCCTTAATTTTTCCATTTAAAATAAATTAGGGTGGCGACTCCCGAATCCTTTTCAAAAAATCAAATCAATTTTCCGAGGCGATAGCCGCTTCCAATCGTGAGCACCGAAACCCGTTCCTTAACCTCCCTTAAAAATCGCTCTCGTCTTTCCTTAAGGCATTTTCCCTCACGAGCGAGGGGAGGGGCGTTCGGGCGAGGCCTCACATTTTCTCAAATCATCTACATCAAGAACGCATAGACGAGAACCATGTCTAAGTACTTCGTTATCATCAATCACGAAGTCTCGGGTACTTTCTTCCTGCATCTCATCCATAATCCTGCACAACTGTGGATCCCGTCTCTGTGCCACTTTAATTCTTTCCACTAGAACTGAATGGACCTTGAAATGTGCCAACAATACTCCAGAGCTGTGCACCTCCAACTGCAACCCTTCATCAAATAACTCTTGCAACTCTTTAATTATAGGTCTCTCCTCTACCACAATATGAGCTAAACTACCAGAGGAATTTCTACTTAAAGCATCTGCTACAACATTTGCTTTACCAGGATGGTAAAGAATGGTGCAGTCATAATCTTTAAGAAGCTCCATCCATCTCTTTTGCCTCAAAGTTAAGTCCCTCTAGTCAAAAATGTACTTTAGACTGTTGTGATCCGTGTAAATCTCACAAGTTTCACCATACAAGTAATGCCTCCAAATTTTCAAAGTAAATATTACTGCTGCCATTTCCAAATCATGGGTGGGGTAATTCTGCTCATGCTTCTTCAACTAGCAAGAGGCATAAGCAATTACTTTACCATGCTGCATCAGAACACACCTCAGACCAATTCTTGAAGCATCACAGTAAACGATGTAACCTCCCATACCTGAAGGTAAAGTTAATACTGGAGCTGAGGTGAGGCAATCTTTAAGCCTTTGGAAACTGTCTTCACATGCCTCATTCCATTGAAACTTAACATTCTTTTGAGTTAATCGAGTTAGAGGGGCTGCTATCCTTGAAAAATCTTAGACAAAGCAGCAATAATAGCCTGCTAACCCAAAGAAAACTGCGAACCTTGGTGACTGTAGTAGGCCTTAACCAGTTTGTGACAGCTTCCACCTTCTTAGGGTCCACCATAATACCATCCTTAGTAACAACATGCCCCAAAAAGGCTACACTGTCTAACCAAAATTCACACTTGGAGAACTTAGCATAAAGCTGATGATTCTTTAAAGTCTGCAAAACCATCCTCAGGTGTTGGGCATGCTCTTCGGGAGTCTTTGAGTATACCAGAATGTCATCGATAAACACAATGACTAAAAGATCCAAGAATGGATTAAACACCCGGTTCATCAAATCCATAAACGCGACATATGTATTAGTGAGCCAAAAGACATCACAAGGAGCTCATAATGCCCATACCGAGTTCTGAATGCTGATTTAGGAATATCTTCCCTCCTGATCCTCAATTGATGATATCCCGAACGAAGATCAATTTTTGAAAAAATTTAGCACCCTGAAGATGTTCAAATAAATCATCAATTCGAGGAAGAGGATACTTATTCTTTACAGTCACCTTGTTCAATTGTCTATAATCAATACAGAGGCGCATCGATCCATCTTTCTTTTTCACAAACAACACTGAAGCACCCCAAGGTGAAGTACTGGGTTGGATAAAAAATTTATCCAAAAATTGCTCCCTAAGCTCCTTTATTTCTGCAGGTGCCATCCTATAAGGTGGCATTGATATAGCGTCTATTCCAGGTACCACATCAATATAGAATTCTATCTCTCTATCCGGAGGTGATCCTGAAAGCTCTTCAGGAAACACATCAAGGAATTCGTTCACTACTGGCACACTCCTCACGTTTCCAACATCTTTGACAAGAGCCAAATAACCTTGATAGCTACGATGTAACATCTTTCTAGCACTGATAGCTGAAACAAGATTATAGGGAGCAACATTTCTATCTCTCCTGAAAGAAAACTCTGTATCACCAGGAATATGGAAGACAACTTCCTTGTTGCGACAATCGAGGGTAGCATAATGGGTCCACAACCAGTCCATACCCAGAATCACATCAAGTATAATTAAATCGGCAGGAAGAATCCTTCCCTTGACTCGAACTGGACATGCTGGAAAAGTTGTGTCCACTAACAAGGAATCACTCATAGGAGTGGCGACTGATAACGGACACTCAAGATTGACAGCCATCATATCAAATCTTACTGCAAAATTGGGGGATATAAAAGAGTGCGTAGCACCCGAATCTAATAATACACGAGCCTCTAAAGAACAAATAAAAAGAATACCTGCCACCACTACATTCGAAGCCTGAGTGTCCTGATGAGTGAGTGTGAAAACCCTAGCCTGGCTTTGATTTTGTCCCTTACCAGCAAATCCAAAACTTTGCCCCTGACTCTGATCTCTACCTCTGCCATCGAAACCATAGCCCTGCTGGCCACTAAATCGTCCCCCTAACTGAGAATGAGTGGAGGTATGCATAGTTTGGGCTACACTAGCCATGGATCCCTGAGCAAAAGCTCTCTGACCACCTGATACAGGGCAATCTCTAGCAAAGTGACTCGGATGGCCACATCCAAAACATACACTTGATCCCTGCCAATATTGCCCCTAATGGGCTCTACCACATCTAGTACATATTGTGGCGCCTGAACCTAAACCACTGTAACTGGATCCACCACTACTACCACTGTAACCTCGGTCGTGCCTAGATCCACCTTTAGACTTCCTGCCCTTTTGTCTTTGAAAACTCTGAGACTCAGCGGAATAAGTCCGCATAGTGAAGGTGCCAGCAGTACCTACAAAATTAGATGTGCCCTGACCCTCGCCTCAGCTGGTCTTTCTGGCCTTCTTCTTTTCCTCAACAGAGAACTCTATATCACGGGCAACATTAACTATTTCAGTGAAAGGGCGGCCCTGACGCCCACTGAGCAAAGATAGATAATCATCTCCTAAGACCCTGACATATCGAAATTTCTTAGCTTTATCATTAGGCACTACAATAGGTACAAATCTGCACAACTCTAAGAACCTAGTGGTAAACTCTGATACAGAGGTGTGCTCATCTTTCTTCAAACCTTCAAGCTCAATCATCTTTCTGTGTACAAATCTAAGAGGGACAAACTAGGCCAATAACTCTCTGCTAAAGTCATCCCAAGCATCTCTTGGTACCTCAGCCTTATATAATCCTTATACCAAGTCTGAGTAGGTCCCTCTATCCTACGGCTAGTAAAGTAAATGGATCTAGTATCTGAGCAACCCAACTCTAGACGAATCTCTCTAATATTGTCCAGAAAGTCATAAGCTTGTTCTTCATTGCCAAAAAAGGTAGGAGGATGATGTTTAATAAACATCTCTAAAGATATTATAGGTGCTGTAGGTGGAGCTGCTGTAGGAATAGCTCTAGTTACATCAGCCATGATCCGCTGAAATCCAGCAAGCATAGCATTAACACCAGTAGGAGTCTCATCACCAATCTGCCTACGCCTACCTCGGCGACCAGGGGCTGGTATTGTAGGACCTGTAGTTCTTCCTCTGCAGTAGCAACTACTCTTCTCGCTCTAGTGCTCATTATACTGAAAAGGAATAGAACAATTTATCAAATAAAGAAAGATAGTCCACACATAGCATAAACATAGCCACACACATATATACTATTAAGTAACCATCAAGGTACTGCAGAAATTAGAAGCAAGTGAGACATAGAAAGACGTGCTAAAATCCTATGCTTCACAATTACAGTTCCTTAGGAAAATTAACCAAAAGCTCTAATACCAACTTTGTCACGACCCGACTCTAGGCGCACGTGACCGGCACTAGGGCACGGGAAAGCTTAAGGCTTCCAGAACCCGTAGTCAGCCTAACATGTCTAATCAACAGAGAATATACTAGGGAATTATAGCTCAAGGGCTAAGAGCCCACCTACCAACAGAACCTGTACCCAACATCATAATAAATCTATTCAAGTCACATCTCAAAATATCATTAGGTTCCTATTTAGTAGAATATCTCATCATATTATAATACAGACAAACAGGTACCAACTAGTAATATTAATTCAGATACAAGATCAATCTACTGTAATTACGAAATCTAGAATTATAATATTATACATAACCACAAATTAAAATAAAATCCACTGCCGGAGAAGATGGCAGGGAAACTCAACAATAATAATGACAGTAAGGCTCATCCTAACCTAAAAAAAATAGGGAGACAGGGGTGAGCGCCTCAACTCAGTGAATGATACTAACCAATATACAAACCTGGTGCTTTAAGATCAATCTAGTATTAGTGCTCATGCAACGTGCCATACATACAGATAATTATATAATCATACAAAGATGGGAATCAGTCCACAAGAACCACACTAAACCTCAATCTGCGGAGCCGATCCCCCTATCCTGGCTTTCTATCACCAAGAACTATCTCTTAAAATCCAATACATAAGGTTGCAGCCGTCCCCGGCCTAAGCCATACAGCGTTGACCCAACTGGCAGCAGCGATGGGCGATGAGTAAGCCCACAGCCGTCATACACCAGTCATAGTTCATCAATCACAATCATCATCATATCATAATCACAATCCTAAGTGGTCCTTATGTCATCCTAACCTCATCCAGCATCCACAATTAATATGCAGCACATATTTAATGAAACATTCATATGCCAAAATGTTCATTTGATGTTTATAATGCATAATTATATATACATATATGCATACAATAAATGTAAATGCATAGAAAGCAGGAAAATATATTAGGAAGTATCACTCACAACACAGGTGCGAAAAATCAAACTCGATCAATGAATGGGACCTAGAGCTGCAGAAGATGGTCCTGGACGATCTAGAAAATAAAGCATTAACATATCATCAGAATAAGAATTTATAAGAGTCAAAGATAGACACATCCTAAGACCGTGGAGAAATCTACCAAAATTCGGCAGAGTTTCCCCTAGAATAAACCTAATCCCCCTAAAACGCAGACAACAGACTCAACACAGAAATATTGAATATCTCAACTAGCTCCCATATGGCAATTCTTCAAGACAAACACCAATAATAATATATATATATATTATTTCTTTAATAATTCTAAAATAATTTAATTATAATTAATTATCTAAACTCATAACTAATTCAATTATGCTAAATTAGATAATTCGAATATTAGATTAATCGTCTAGGTTCAATTCTGAATTGCCGGATTCACTCACTGGAGAGTCACCGAAAAAGTCACTGGAAAACATCAACTGTATCGGATAACGGCGAAATTAGTGTTAATGAATTTGTATCGAAACGTAGATGTTGGAAATATACACCACTCTCCCTCACTTGCCGGAGGATCACCGGAAAATGTGTCAGCAGCCTGTAATTTCACTGGATTTTGATCAAAACTAAACATCCACTAAAATTAGCAAATGGGGTATCAAATCAAAGCTTAAGAAAAGAGGAATTCAATGGTACCAGAATCGGTAAGAAGAGAGATCGGAGCTGGCCGAAGAACATTTGGCTGGGCAGTGCGGCGGCGGACGTTGATGAGACTTACACCAGGAGACGGGTCGGAGGCCAAGCTTCCTCCCTGGCCGGTGCGTGCAAGTGGTCGGCAACCGAACGGCGATAAAACGGCAGCGACAACCTTCCTTCTCTTTTTCTCTCTCTCTCTCTCTCTTTTCCCGTTTCAGCCAGCTTCTGATTGGTTCTTTTGAACCAATCAAATGCTGAATAGATATATAATAATAATAATAATAATAATAATAATAATAATAATAATAATTTTTGAAAATTAATTTAAGAAAATAGATAAATAATTAATTAATTTTAAATAAATAAGATACTCAAATATTAATAAATTTTATAACTCAAAATTCAAGATATTATAGTTTAAGCTAAATGTTAGGAGCATAGACGACAAGGTGAGTAAATAATTTACTAGTATGATATGGGCATTTCAATTGTCTTCTATGAAATTTGCAAGTCTTAATGCATATAAAACCCTAAATTTTATTGTACCATTGAATTCCTTGATCTTGAAAAACCCTAGCTATTTATGAATTTATTGATTGATTTAATCTTAGTTTCATTGTTATAAGTTATTGCTAACGTTTCTCATTGATATTGTTCATTCCAATATTAACTTAAAATGAATTGAATTACTTGAATTCACATGATACCAAAGTTAGCCAATACACCTATTGTCATTTGCAAATTTCTAAATGCTACTTGATATATGTGATATGTGAAATTTCCTTTAAAGCAGAAATTCCCAACTAATGTGGGTTAACATCAGACCTTGTGCACATGGTAAAACCCGAGAATGAGGTATACGCATCCGGACCTTAGCTAGGCTGACGGTCCTAGCCGTAAGACCTGATCAGTCTTACACTTTTTATATGATATGTGTGAGTAAGCAAGGTATTAGCCGCTACTCAAATCTATATGTGGGAAGCACTCTGCTTCTAATTGCTTAATTTTTGCTAAAATTTATCTATATGATATATAAATGCCACTTCACATGAGATTATTTGATTATATTACCCATCATTGTTCCTTACCTGTCTATATATCATATTAGTGAATTATTTGCTTCTTGAGATTATTCTCATCATGTGGTTTATAATATTTTTTTCAGTTGCTTTATAGATATGAGCGAGATATTCTCAGGTCTCTTCTTCACTTGGGAAGTACTAAGCTGCATAAGTTTATTTTTGTTCTTTTGAATTTAAAATGTCCAAGTAACCAAATGTTTAGTCTAGAGCTCCATGGTCATTTTGAGTTTAGAATATTCAATTATATTGCTTATGGTTTGTAACCAATACTTATGAGAAGTTAATCATATTAAGTATTAAACTTAAATATTATATGTTGATAATTGATGTATGTGATATGAATGATGAACATAAATGATAAGTTGTGAATTGTATTTGTTGGGATATGCAAGTGCTATGGAAGTTGAGGGAATAAGGAGAATTATAAAAGTGTTAGTGTTTATTGCAGGTTGTGGATCTTGGGGATAGTGATATGTTTAGCCAATATTCTATTGAATTTTAATTAGAATAGTAATAGTGAGTGTGTTCTACGGGTGTTCGGTGTCTTAGCGGTTACCCATATCCTAGGATAGTTGCGATTCTTGAGTTGGGTCGTGACACCAACCATCATCTTGCCTAACACGACTAAGAGGAATTTTACATATGAGATCACAATCCCTCTTACAAAATAAATCATGAAGCATATCAGTGTCCCGATCTCCATTATCCTTGCTTCAAAGAGAACTAACTTTAGTATGTTCAAGCCCAGGGGCTGGGATCGAAGTAATATGAGGATTCACTTCATCTGGAAGCTAAGAATCTTTCCAAACCTCAATATGACTACCTAAACCCACTCTTTGTCTAGCCCCACTCCGAATCGAACTCATAACAACAAAAACACTACTCTAAACAAAGCTTGGGTTAGACCCCATAGTGGCATTAAGAAACGAACTTTTTGGGAAGTATCTTGCCTTGTAAACACGAGCCATTAAAGAGTTTAGGGCTATTAACATGCGCCACCCCTGCTTAGCAACTAACACTATATTAAATTCATGAAGTTTATGAAATCCAAGCCCACCTTTACATTTTGGCACACACAACCTGTCCCAAGCCATCCAGTTGATGCTTTTATGATTCAATTCCTTCTTCCCACACCAATAAGAGTTCATCATCCACTCAAGCTCTGCGCAAAGCATCTTAGGAATCACAAAGACACTCATCACAAAAGAAGGAATAGCCTACACAACTAATTTCAACACCACCTCCTTACCAGCTCTAGAAATAGGCTTTTTCCTTCACCCTTGCATCCTATACCAAACTTTGTCTTTGAGGAACGAGAAAATCTAAGTCTTGTTTGTCCTGATCATACTAGGTAACCCAAGGTACTTGCCATGAGTCTTGTTACTCCTAGTTCTTATTTTATCACTTAAATTGATTATTTTACCCTTATTATTTTTAGAAAGTTATCCACTTTTATTTTCCTTAAAATACAATGCTTGTCTTTTATTAACTCTCAAAAAAAAAATATTCTTCCTCAAACAAAAAAAATTCACCTATTATTATTTCAATTTTAATATAATAAAAATAATGCACATTTTAACATTCTGAATATACTTTAATTATATATATATATATTTTGAGAAAATAAATATATTTAAATTGGGCTTTTGCATTTGGTTGGGCTCAAACCCCAAAATGTATAGCTTAGTTGGATCGACTACTGTGTATTACGGATCTCTCTTTCTTTCAGACTTTCAGTCCCTCTCTTGACTCCTATAAGCAGCAGCTGCACTGCACATACTAAGTGCCATGCTAAGGTCCCTCGCTTTGCCTACTCGACTGCCTATCCCCTTCTTCACCAGGTGTATCTCTCTCTCTCGAAAGAATCTGAACATTTTATTTGTAATCGAAATAATAATGTTTTTGATGATATTTTTTTGGATATAACATTACTTTAACTGTGTTTTCAAGGGATTTGAAAAAAAATCCATTAATAGTTTGTTTACATTGCATATTCAGATCAATTTGCCTGAGCAAAATGACAACTGCACCATCACCCATATGCCCAAAATTTATTTCTATTGAAGGGGCTGACATTTTTTCAAGAACTAAACCTGATAGTATGCTTATTCTTCTGCTCTTCTTTTTTTTTTTTTTTTTTTTTTTTTCTTGGGGTTTATGCTTGAGATCATTATTTCAGTAAGTTATCCATTATTTTCTTTAACTTGTGTACTTTATTCTTGTATTTAATTGTGGTGTTTGGATTTTAAGCTTTTCAATCTCAGAGCTAAAAGTTAGTGAATGTAGAAAATTTTTCCTTACTTTTGGGATTTTCACCTTTGAGAGAAGAGGAGGTTTTGGTGCTTGGGCAATCATATACTTTTTTAGTCTAAAATCCATTTTATTTTCTAATTGAACATTTTTCCCCTGCCTTTTCTCCTTTGCCCTTTTCTGGCTCAAGTGTTTATTTGTATTAGTATTACTGCATCAAATTGGTAAATGAATTATGACCAACTTCTTCCACGTTATAAATGGAAATGTGAATGGCATAACATTGGTTTAAGATATACTAAATTATATTAAACTTATCATGAAATACCTGATGCTACTAGCTTAGAGCCGTCAATGCTTGGAGATAGAGGGCCAGTTAGGCATTGCTGTGGAGCAACCTGATTTTGAAAATTTGAAAATTTATTTTTTTTATTTTTAATGTTTCTGCTTTTTTTCATTTGCTTTTGGAGAATGCATGGTTTTCTTTACTTTACCCAAAAGTCGGATACCAAAAAGCAGCTATAGAAAAAAAGATAAAAAATAAGAAAAAAATCAAAAATCAAAAGCAGGTGGGAAAAAACAATGCCAAACTAGCCCAGAATCATAATTACATGACTTCTTGTAGTAGTAGTACCATACTTTGGTATATTCAGCATAGGATTTTCCTGGTGCAACCATGCTTACATATAAACTTTGATATTCTATTCTAAACTAATTGTGGCATCTCAATGTCATGTTGCAGGCTTTAGATTCCGTCTTGTCTCCTATAACATTTTGGCTCAGGTATGAAAAACTTATTAACACTGTTTAGCTGTCAAATATTTAATTGTCCTATTATTTCTAATTTATTTTTCTTCTTTTTACTCCATTATTAATATGGTATTTTAGACATTTTTATCCATTTCATTGGTTGCATATTAGAATTTGAAGAGAAAGCATTAAATATGCCAAACAATTTGCAAGGCATGTGGACATGTTTATTGATGTAGTAGATTTTGTTCATCTCTGCTGTCTTCAGTGTTTTGTACTAAATGCATGTATACTCTCATATGCTACTTAACTTGGTCTTGTTTTGACCATGTTGGGCTTTGCTTGTGAAAAAGTGAGTGTCAATGCTTTAGTATCATAAGAGTTAGAGAAAAGTATGATCCTAAATAGCAAATACTTTAGAAAATGCATCAATAGAACTGCCCAATTATTTTGAGATATAGTTTTAAGCAAATTGGGTTTATTAGAAGTCTTCAACCGTCAATCACACTTAAGCAAGTTTTAGTCTTGGACTTTGATCTGTTGATTGAAGGAATGAATGACCTTGAACCAATGTGGGAATTTGGGGCATGGTTTAAACTATGGCTATTACACAATATATTTTTGGACTACTATTATATAACTTGCTATACTGAGTTTTTATGAGCTGCTATATTGAGTTGCATTGAAATTAAAGTAGATTTCAAAGGCCTTTTTTTGATTTTGCATCATAAAGTATAATACTTAATTTGATTATATTCATTTACTTACAATCGGCCAACTATGATGTATTTAGTGAACTTAAAGGCACACGGGGTGCGTGCCTAATCGCTAAGGCGAGGATAAGAGTTGGCGCTTTAAACCACCAAGGCAAGGCATGTTTAATGAGGTGCGCACTTATTGTGTTTAGGCGAGCGCCTTGTGGGAGGCGAGAGGCGCATAGGCAGGCACCTATATAAATTCCAGAAGTTATTTATTTCACTTGAAATACTGATATTGTTATAAAATAAATCTTTATACTTAATAGGGTAGATACTTTGAGGTTTCTTGCACGTCTTTTAGACTTCTTTTTTAACTCAAATACTCAAAAGAATTTAGACTTCGAGCAATCAGCCGTTTATTCAAACAAAACTTCCTGCACCACTAGAGACAAAGTAGTATTATTTCTTTACATGCTTTACTATGTTAAGAGTGTTTCTCCTCCTTGTCTTGCCCTTTATTATTACTTTTTAACTGTTCTTCAATTATTTCTTTTTCTTTAATTTTACTCCTCCCACTAATTTTTAGTTTATTTCTCTTCTATTTATTTTAATCCTTCCATGGATTCATAGTTGTTTAAGTCCCTTATATCTCTACTCTTTCCCACCCTCCTTGTCCATCTCTAGAGTCTCTCTTTATATATTGCAAAATTTATATTGTACTTCTTTTTCCCTAATTTTTTTTCTCTTTTTCTATTGTATATATATGTCCCTTTTTTCTCTTCTCAATTCAAACAATCAAAATGGTTAACAACATTTTGTTTTATTCTAAACAATATGCTTATTTGTTTATATATGTATGTATCTATTAATGTTTTAGCAGTTTCAATATATTAATGGATTCTTTTAGCAATTTGCACCTTGCTTCACTTGAGCGAATGCTTTTTTTGCGCCCTACGCCTTAGGTGATGAAAGGATCTATTGCCTTGAGTGCACCTCTCGCTTTTGACTACCTTGGATGTATTGTAGCAAGTGTTGGGTGATGAAGAAAACAATGCATACACAAAATTAGTGCAGCAGAAATGAGAATACTAGGATGAATGTGTGGATACAAGGATGGACGGAATTAGAAATTAATGCATTTGTAAGAAGGTAGAAGTGGTATCCATTGAAGAAAGAGTTGAGAGAGGGCAAATTGAAATAGTTTGGAAATGTGCATCGTAGACTAGTGCATACATCAATATGAATGGTTTGAGTAAATTGAACTTGCAGAAGAAAGGAAAGCAAGGGATAGGTGTAGGATGACAGGTCTAGGTGGAAGTAGTGAAAAAGATTTAGGGCCTGTTTAGTTTAGCGGTAGCGGTTAGCTGTGAGCGGTTAACGGTCAACTGTTAGCCGTTGCAAATAATTATAGAGCATTTGGTAATTTAATGGTTGAAATTAAATTTAAATTGTAAAATGACGAATAAGGACATTATTTTATATATTATAATGAATTTTAATTATATGCAAATTAATAATTTAACATTACACATAAAATATATTAATAAAAAAAACTTCAAATTCTAATTAATTTATATTTAATTATGTGAATGCATATAGATATTAAAATATATAAAAATCAAAATAATGATGTATATTTTTTTTTTATTTACTAGTAAGTATTTTAAATTTTAATGGCATTTTTAAATAAAATATAGCTTTTGAGTTCAAAAATTTACAAATTCTAACTTTTGACCTAAAAGCTAACTTTTAGTTATAATTTCAAAAAGCTAGCGGTTGGAAATTCAACCGTTGGCTTTTAGTTTGTTTTTACCAAACACCTTGTATCAGCGTTTGGATGTTCAAATGCTGACCGCTTGCTTCCAAAAGCCAAACCAAATGGGCACATATTGTCCTTAGACTAGTGCATACACCAATGTGAATGGTCGAGTAAATTGAACTTGCAGAAGAAAGGAAAAGCAAGGGGATGACAGCTCTAGGTGGAAGTAGTGAAAAAGATTTAGTATCATTAGATCTTTTGCTCATGGATCAGCAGTGGTGGACAGGATTTTAACTTTGCAGGGGCAATGTATATGTTTCAGAAAAAGAAAAATAATGTTCTAATTGATATTTACGGGTTGCACATATGTTTATTTCTTTTATGTTTCTCTTCTCTTGCAAACATGTTCTTAGATCTCTACTTTATCTCATCCTAACAATGCAAAAAATGATCATATACACCAAATAAATATTTTCGCAACTGTTCATTTTTATATGTAAATTACATGGATAATTGAAGTACAAACAGAATAAAAATTTTATAAAGTTAGTAACCTCAATTATGTATTAGTCACCAAATATCAGAACAAATCCATTTGAAAGTGAACCTGAAATTAAAATTTCCTTTATCCTGAAAGTGACGATTGTTGTGCCAAAAATTTCAGAGAGAAACAAATTGGAAGTTAGATTTCCATGTGAAAGAAGAAAAGAACAAGGAGGATCATGCTGGAGAAAAATTCAGAAGGATCATTCAAGGAAATAAAGATGAGTGAACGGAAGTTACCATGAGAACATACATACATTATGATCCTTTCCATGCTAGAATGGATAATATGGAAAGCTCACCCCTAGATTCAAAACTAATTTACATAATCTAAATTGATATTTTAATTCTATGAAGTCTTAACAAGATCTCCAATTGAGGAAATCATATTAGTAGGTCATAGTTGAGAAGACAATGTTGAGGTCCCTAGAAATATTAATGAGATCTAGTTGCCTAGAACTAGCATTGGAAATTTTAAAGAGAAAAGGTTGATAACTGATGAAGATAGTGGAATTTTTTTCCCTTTTTTCCCTCTTTTTTCTGTTCAAAATGATGAAAATTGGTGAAAAAGAAAAATAGGAGCAGCAATATTTGTTTTGGGACAGCTTATATCATGATGAGCACAATCCTTGGGGCTATAGTGCAGATGCTTTACTATTGGACATACAACAATGACTGCGCCTTTATCCAAGCTAGTTGGGGTCGGCTATATGGATATGTTTCTTCCATTCCACTCGGTTTTGAGTTATTTCTTTAGAAAAATTTAGCCTGCCTAGATCTTTCCTTATCACTTTTTCCATGTCATCTTGGTTGTTCCTCTTCCTCTTTTATTCTTGTCCATTTTAAGATGCTCTACTTTTCTTACAGAGGGCCTCTAATGGTCTATGACACACATGACCAAGGCACCTCAATCTTCTTTCTCTTAGTTCGACAATAGGTGCTACTCCTACCTTCAAACGAATATACCATAGGACATATATATAGTAAAACATAATTTTTGTACAAAATTACTTTTTGAGTGAATTCAGTGAACTTTTAGATTTAATTTTTCAATTTACAATTTAAGTGCAATAGTCAATTTTAAACATTTGTATTGCTTGATTTATGCATCTAATAAACTAGCACGTCAGTTACAAACAGAGTCCAGAATATTATAATTTCATTTCATTAAATAGCTATTTATATGTTGAAAATATAAAAGTTGTTATATATTTAGTTAAAATTTTGTTAAACTATGAATTTTAAGTCCTTTTGCTGCTGTCTCTGTTTCGCTCTTTTTTTCTTTTTTCTTTTTTTTTTTACTCCAAAAAGGCTGTAATGACAACAGTTGACTGTTGCACTTGACCATAGTAATTTGATGCTGGAATCTTCATGCCAACCTCATTCTCTCTCATGTCACTGATTGCTTGTAAATACCTGTGTGTCAGAGTCAGTTATGTCTATAGTCATTAAGATGAAAGATGGGTTGGGATGGTGAAATATATGCAATGATCTTTGAGTGTTACACATGATTTAGAAGTGCTGCAAATGCAATTATGATCATTGGATTTTTACTAAAATTTAACTGGATTTTGTTACTCTTGAAATATTATGCAACTACAACATATTTTATTCTTGATTTGTTTGTGCACACTATGCATGGTTTTTATCTATAAAACTCTGGAGGATTGGTTCGTTGAAGCTTAACTATTGCAGTAATATTAGGTCTTTGACCATTTATGTTCATCCTCAATTTAGGGATTTCTAATACTGTAAAATTATTTTATCATGTAGGTTTATGTGAAGAGTTCCTTATTTCCACATTCTCCATCTCCTTGCCTCAAGTAAATCTTCTAACTTTTTTCTCCTTTATTTGAGTCATTCTGATGATTGATGATTTTGGTGTAAATAATCATATACTTGCTTCTTGGATGTATCTTATTGAATGTGGTATACTACCAACTTATTGAAACTGCATTTTGTAATAATCTTTTCTTTTCTCTTTTTAAATGGAACCCAACAAGGTGTTGAAGAAAAGATGATGAGAGAGAGAGAGTTGTTGTTAACTATGCTACATTTTGTGAACACAAGTCTATACCCTGCATAACCTGCTAGTATCTTCTTTTATTCATTTTCATTACAGTTAATGATCTTGTTATTAAGCAATGTGAAGGAGCCATAAACCACTCTGGTTTTTCTAACAACCAAGAAAAATTCACCAACCCTATACTTCTCTTGGCTTGATCTGCTGGTTGTAAGTTTTATTGAAGGATTATGAATTTGGAGAATCTTATAATTTGAGTAAGTTTGTCTGCTGAAGAATTAATTTTTATTCTTTTTGATACTGGGGAAATCTTCTTCTAGTCAGTCCTCGGTACAACTACGAGAGCTGTACCTTGTTCCCAAATTATGAACTGCATTTTTGCGTCCTATAAGTTGCTTTTTTGTTTTCCTTTTTTGGAAATTTGAGGAACTAATTGTGTGACCTTTTGTTATCATTTATGCTCAATACAGGTGGAAGTCTCGTTCGCAGGCAATTTTAACTATTCTCAAGAACGTTGGGGCCGACTTCCTCTGCTTACAGGTGCTGTTATACATTTATCTTGTATTTGGAAAGAGAAAGGTGTGTGGTGTGGGGGTGGGGGTGGGGGAATGGAAGTTCAGCCTTCTGTTCTGGAAAATGAGAATTTATCTTTATGTCTTAATTACTTTTAAGTTATTTTGTTGCATATTTATACACATAGGGATGATATAACTTGTAACAAATCTTACCAGGAAGTGGATGAGTATGATAGCTTTTACAAGCAAAACATTGAGAGCCTTGGCTATTCCAGTATTTATATTCAGAGGAGTGGGCAGAAACGTGATGGGTGTGGAATTTTTTATAAGCACAACTGGTATTGATGCTGTATTCCCTTTCTTTGAATCTAAGTAGATTGGTTTTGGAGTTATGTAGACACTGTGCACAGAATATCATAGGAAACTTTCAAGTGGCACAAGCTATGGGCATGTGTAATCCATTTGTAAGATAAATCCTGAGTAAATTAAACAAGCTTCAAGTACATGAAAACTAATTTCAATCAAACTTAATAACAACTTCTTTTTCTTCTCCCCTATAGAATCTCTTAACACTATTACAAATTTGGTACTTGATTGCATATTTCTTATAGTTCAAGGACTCAAGCAAGTATTTTTGACAAGGTTAGAGATTAAAGTGCTCTTATTCCTTTACACCTTATTTGGAATAATTTGATTCTATTTGTAGAATTCAATTCAAATAAATTCATGATAGAATTCATGCATTTTAAACAAATTTTGAAGTGCCATAATTCATTTAAATTCTATTTTTTGAAGCAACTGAAAAGTAAAATGAATATGCTTATTTTCTCATTTTAACCTCATTTGTAAAGGGGCAAATTTATTTTAAATAGGGATGTTTTGGATTTGTAATAGTAGGTTTCAATATATTAATTGAATTCTTGCAAAATCATGTTACCTTTTGCATGATTTCCATTTCTTTCAAAATGACTTGTTCCAAACACTCTTAGAGAATTTGCCAATTTGGGTGTAGTGCGCTTGGAGTGGAGGATTATTAGTTCATTTTTCTTCGACCTTTTCTTAGTGGGTTTCTACAGTTCTCTGGGGTTATGGTGTCTTTCTTCTGGTACTTAACCAAATTAATTTTGTAACTCGCTTCCTGAGATATAACCTCTTTCCTGTTTGATGTAGGATAGCTTGGGAATAACTTGGATTTTAGAAAGTAGGGCTAAGGCTTGTAGAGTTCAAGAATTAGTACGTTAAAACTAGTAAGACAGATCTGAATTTCTTTAAAAAATAAAGGAAAATTAAACAAATAAAAATAAACTACTTGCATCACACTAATATGATATAGGACCTGCTCCTATTAAAAAGCATCATACTTCCCAGGGTTATAATTGCATCACACAACTCAAAGTAAAAGCATAATTTGCTGAAATTTCATTGAATGAAAACTTAAAATAAAACATTACAAGCATGTGTATATATAGAACCAAACTACTATAAATCTTCAAGGTAAAGGAGTAGTCGTAATCCTCCAAGGAGTTGAACTCTTTAAAGAAAAATAAGGGAACAATGTTACCCCAAGGCAAAAAGGACTCAAACTAAGCTTCTAAAATAAAACCTAAGACTCCCAAAAAGTTCTGGACAGATTTTCCAGCAAAGCTGAAAATTACAAAACTGCCCTTTTACTTAAAATACTTGACCAACAACTTATTTATTTGAATGGACATGTAAATATTACTCTAAAAGGACTAGAAATATACTATAATATCTTATATGAATCAGAGACAAAAACTGGACCCTAATTCTAAAATTCTTGAGTTTTTGAATTTGAATTTTTTTTGGTTTCCTTATCTGCGTTACCTTTTCACTATAAATATCACTTTCAATTTTCAGAAATTTGTTTGACCTGTGACTACTGTCTGCTTGTATATTACTAGCACATGGCACCATTATTGTTAAAGGTGTTAGCCTAGTGCCTATACCAAGGACAGCGGGACAAGCGAGGTTGTCTTTAATAGGTGTGCATAATGACTTATGTGCATGCCTTCGTCTAGGATTAAGGCATAAAAGAGACATGCCTCACAAGCCTCCCTCATTGGCGAGATTTCTCACCGATAAAGGCCATCAAGAACAGCCTTGAAATTTCCCAATTTGCCAGAATTTGGTATTGACATCCCAGAAAGTCATTGGAAATGCCATCACTATTACCAAAATCCTGGCAGAACATCATTCATGGAATCACCAACCATTAAGACTCTTGTTTCTAACATCCATTTACCTCAAATGAATCTCCTCCTAGCTTGTTTTGATCCTGTCTCATTCTATAACCCCTACCCTTGGCTCCTTTGTAATATTTTTGAACAACAATACTGAACTGTTTTTTGGTAATTAGAAGATCATACCTAGACAAGAGTATTGTCTTAGAATATAGAATATATTTATCCCAAGAGAACTGTACTTTTATTAGTCTTAGTGAATGGTATTATGGATCAAATAGTCATTGTTTTGTCTTTGCTGTAATTTCAGCAGGTATTGAACAAGAGAAGAAAAAAACTAAGTAGCAGAAAAAATGATCTACTTCTTTCATTCATTTTCCTGATATATATACATGATTTTAATAAGTACATTTATTGTTTGGTCAATACCAAACTCAAACTAACTATTCCCAACTTTAACTAGACAAATTTCCACAAAATATGGATCATCACAGCTTTTTATCCACCCTTGACCATCTAAGACTAGTTTTAACAAAACACAAAATTATATCTTTCATACTTAAAGCATATAGTAAAATCTCAAAAGCTAACACTCCTCCTTAAGATTTTTATTGGAGACTCCAAGCTTTAATCTCAAAAACTCAAACTTAGTTTTGGACAAAGCCTTGGTCAAAATATCAGCAACCTGATTCTCTGAAATGCAGTCCACCAGATTTACTTCACCAAGCTTTTCTGCCTCTCTAATTGCATGAAACTTCACATTTATATGCTTTGTCCTTCCATGCTGGACAGGATTTTTAGCTATAGCAATGGCAGATCTATTATATACCAAAATTACAGTAGTTTTATCTTGGTTTTGCCCCAAATCTGATAGGATTTTTCTCAGCCAAATTGTTTGGTTTGCTGCACTTGCTGCTGAAATATACTCAACTTCAGCTGAAGATTGGGCTACCACTTCTTGCTTTCTAGAATTCCATGAAAAAACACCACTTCGAAATGAAAAAACATAATCTAAAGTGCTTTTAGCATCATCCACACTCCCTGCCCTGTCACTATCTGCATATCCTTGAAGCTCATCACTTTCACTTTTCAAAATACCAAATACCATAGTCAGTGGTGCCTCTAATGTATCTCAGCACTCTCTTGGCTGCATCGAGATGAATTTTACTAGGTGCCTGCATAAACCTTGAAAGAAGGTTTGCAGAGAACATGATATATGCCTGGTTGCAGACAGGTATAGAAGACTACCAATTATGCTTCTATAAACAGCAGCATCAGCTTTGCCACCAGCATCAAGCTTTGAAAGCTTCTCATTCACAACCAGTGGTGTAGTCACTGGTTTTGATCTTTCCAAGTGGAACTTCTTCAAAATCTTTAAAGCATATTTCTTTGTGAAATGAAAATTCCTGCGTCTTCTTGATGAATTTCCATTCCCAATAAGTAACTCATCTCACCCAAATCTGACATTTCAAACTCATTCTCCATATTCTTCTTGAATTGCTTTAAAGCTTTAGAATCTCCTCCTGCAACTAGCAAGTCATCAACATATAGAGATACAATACGCTGTACTTCATTCCCAAATTGCTTTACATAAAGAGTAGCCTCACTTGCACTTCTTCTGAAACCTTGTTGCAACAAATAAGAGTCAATTCTGCTGTACCAGGCCCTTGGAGCCTGTTTAACCCATAAATAGCTTTGTGAAGCTTGTAAACTTTGTCTTCATTTCCTAGAACCTGAAATCCCTCTGGTTGCTCTACATAAATGTCCTCTTCCAGCAATCCATTCAAGAATGTTGATTTAACATCTAGATGATAAATCTTCCAGCCCAATTTTGCTGTTAAGGCCACCAAAAGTCTGATGGTGTTGTGCCATGCAACAGGTGCAAAAGTGTCTAAAAAATCAACACCATGTTGCTGAAAATACCATTTCACCAAAGTCTAGCTTTAAGTTTGTTTACAGAACCATTTGGATTTAATTTGATTCTATAAACCCATTTAATACCAATTATCTTTTGGTGGGTTTTTCTTTCAACTAGCATCCAAGTCCCATTTTTCTCTATCATCTTCATTTCTTCCTTCATGGCTGCTCTCCATCTGTCTTCATTATCTGCCTTAACATAACTTGCAGGTTCTCATGTAGCTATATTGCATCTATCATAAATTTCTTCCAATGTTCTAGTTCCTCTAGCTGAAATTTCAGTGTCACTATCAAAGTCTTCAATATTAGATGCATCTTGTTCTTGGGGTAAGATTCCCTCAATTGGAATCTTGCTTGAGGCTTCAACTTCATTTCTGTCCCAGTTCCACTTGGAAAGCTCATCAAACTTGACATTTCTGGTGACAATAATTTTCAGTTTTTAGACTGAAAATTTTGTATCCCTTAGTGATGGTGCTATATCCCTAGAAGATTCCCATTTCATATTTCTGATCTAGCTTGTCCCTCTTCACTTTTGGAACAAGTGTGTAACATACACAACCAAATACCCTGAGGTGCTCCACCGAAGGCTTGATTCCATACCATGCTTTTATAAGAAGTCTTGCCTCTCAATGCTTTTGTTGGCAACAAATTCAGCAAGTAAACTGAGGTATTTACTGCCTAAGCCCAGAAATGTTTGGGTAGACCCTTCTCATGCATCAAACATCTAGACATTTCCATCACTGATCTGTTTTTCCTTTCACTCACTCCATTTTATTGAGGAGTGTAAGGAACAATCAGTGTTCAATTCCCTCCTTTTGACAAAAGCTATTGAACTCTCTTGAAACATGCTCACCTCCATTATCTGATCTAAGAATTTTAATTTGGCAGCCAAATTGTTTCTCAACCATTAGCTTGAATTTCTGAAATGCAAGTAATACCTCAAACTTTTGCTTTCAGAAGAATACCCAACACATCCTCGAGAAATCATCTATAAATAGCAGGAAGTATTTGCTGCCATTTAAAGATGGTATACTCATAGGACCACACACATCACTGTGAATAAGTTGCAATTTCTCAAAAGCTCTCCAACTACTTTCAGAGAATGGCAATCTACTTTGCTTTCCATATTGACAAACATCATATACATCAACATTGTCATGAATAGGAGGCAAATTTTGAACTAGATTTCCAGAGTACATAAGCTTCAAATGACCAAGTCTCTTGTGCCACAAATTAGAATCATCAACACTAGGATAAGCATGCATAACTGTTTGATTCCAATCAACTACAAAGCTTCTGCCTTTCATTTTGATAGTCATTAGTTCAACACCAGAAGGATCAAATATAGTGCATGACATATCTTCAAAATGCAAAACATAATGCTTTTCAAGCATTTGTCCTAAGCTCAATAAATTTTGACTAATTTCAGGAACAAATAGAACATATGAGATGAATTTTTTACCTGAAGCTGAAGGTGTTTCAAAGCAATAACACATTTTCCCTTCACACTAACATAATCTCCATTGGCAATCTTCACTTTGGTGATGTAGGACTTGTCCAAGCTTGTGAAGAGATCAGCATCACAAGTCACGTGACTTGTACAACCACTATCAATCAACCAAGAGTCTTTGCTACTGTTTTCAACATAACAAGTAGCAACAAATAACTTTTCTTCTATTTGCTCTTGATTGTCAACTACCTGTGCTTGCTGTCCATGCTGATTGGCTTTGTTCTCACACCTTTTCCACATGACCAAGTTGATTGCTGGCTCTACACTTGATATTTGGCCTAAACCAACAATAGTTACCAGTATGACTTATTCTTTTGTAGTGGGAAACTTTCCTCTTCCTCCACCTTTGTAACCTTCACCTATGTTGCTTGGACTCGGGTATGGATATCCAATATCGAGAAGTAGGACTTCTCACCCTCCAAAATCTAGGATACGTGGACACGGCTAAAAAGGATCCAAAATTTGGATATGGATACGTGGATACTCTCTCTCTCTCTCTTTCTCTCTCATATATATATATATATATATATATATATATATATATATATAACATTTTAATTGCTAAATAAAAATTAAATAGTCAAAAAATTCTAAATTGTATATCGAATTTGATAAACACTAATTAATAAAAGCAAATAACAAGTGTTGTACATGCATGTATTATCTCCAAAAATGACAATTTAAAATTAAATATTTTAAAAAAATTCTAAAATTCTATCTTAAATTTGTAGTTTAATTGATACACACTAATTAATTGAAAGAAAGGACAAGTGTCCTACATGCAATAACCTTGTTATCCAAAAGACATTCATAATAACACTCTTCTGCCCAATGACCAATACTAATTTCACACAAGTTTTTTATTAATAAAAAAATCAGAGATTCTTATCTTCTCTTTTCCATGGATCAATTTTGCTGTAGAAGTTGTGCCCTTCATCTTCTCTATTTATGCTTTTCGTCTTCCTTCATCTTCTCTGTTCAGCTAGCCCCTTTATCTTCTCTGTTCAGCTAGCCCTTCAACTTGCCGTATCCACTTTTAAAATGAAGGATTCGAGAAGGATCCCATACCAGTACCCGTGTCGTGTTGTGTCGACACGGGTACCTCTTCTAAAATGAAGAGTTTGAGCATCATAGACCTTCACCTTCTTTCCTTTCTTTCTCTTTCCTATCACTAGTTTACTTCTTACCTTCGCTGCTACTTGCTTGTTTATCTTTCATTTTTGCCAAAAAAGCTCCTTCAGATGCATCTTCCAGCCTTATAGCTCTCTTCTCTATGGCTTGCAAGGCATTCACTAACTCAGTTAATGTCATCTGAGTGAGGTCTCTTGAATCCTCAAGAGAAGAAATTTTTGGTTCAAACTTTTCTAGCAAACGCTCAAGAATCTTTTCCACTACTCTTTTATCAGTTAGCTCCTCTCCAAGCAACCTAATTTGGTTAACTACTTTCATTAACCTGTCAGCATAATCTTAAACAGATTTAACTTCCTTCATCTTCAAAACTTCAAATTCTCTCCATAAGTTCAACGCCTGCATTTGCCTTGTCCTATCACTACCTTGGAACTACTCCTTAAGCTTGTCCCAAGCTTCTTTAACAGTTTCACAAGCTATAATTCTTGTGAAGATTGCTTCAGGAACAGCTGAATGGATACATGACAAGGCTTTGTATTTCTTGGCACACTCTTCATGATGCTTCATTTGTGCCAAAGTAGCAATTGCTCTTAATAGAGGTGGATCTATACCTGTCTCCATAACCTCCTAAAGCTCAAAGCTCTTAAATAAGCTTTCATTTTTACATCCCAAAGCTAATAATTTTCTCCTGTGAAAGTTGGAGGAGATGGTCTTGCAAAGTTGCTTGGAGATATTTGCTAACTCTCAAAGTGTTTAAGTCTTTTAAGGAGGGGAAGCCTTACTAGTTTTCTTTCAAACTCACAGCCCTTAAAGATCAATAGGCTCTGATACCATGCTGTAATTTTACCAGGTATTGAACAAGAGAAGAAAAAAAACTAAGTAGCAGAAAAATGATCTACTTCTTTCATTCATTTTCCTGATATATATACATGATTTTAACAAGTAAATTTATTGTTTAGTCGATACCAAATTCAGACTAACTATTCCCAACTTTAACTAGACAAATTTCCACAAAATATGGATCATCACAGCTTTTTAATCATCATTGACCATCTAAAACTAGTTTTAACAAAACACAAAATTATATCTTTCACACTTAAAATATCTAGAAAAATCTCAAAAGCTAACAGTTTTAAAGTTTTCACAGTGTTTCCATGAAAACAAGCGATGCAAAATATTGATTTTTATTTTTGTCAAGTTTATGCTTGTTTTGTGTTCATTTTTCTGATGGTACGATTGTTAACCTTGGATTGATGGTCTGAAGATTGTTAAGTTTGGCCAATTTGGTTGATAGTGCTAATATCTTCAATTTGTTATTATATTTGGTCTTAGTTATGAAATTTTCTTGCTTCATTTTTTCACTCCCTAACCTTAGGCTTGTGCTTGTACCTTGAGCCTGGGCTGTAGGACCCTACACATTTCACCTTTAATAATTATAGGACTATTCTTCATTATCACTTCAAGAACCATCATCTACAAGCATTAAAAGAACTTATTCATTTATCTTTTTCTTTGTACCATGCTTTCAGTGCAGAGTTGATCTTAGAGGAGAGGATAGAATACAATGATCTTGTGAACTTGGTTCAAGATGAACCCTGCTCGCATGAAGATAAACAAATTGATACACAGGCGAATGGGGATAAAAGTAGTGTACCAAAGAGCGGTAAGTTTCCACCAAGTTGTTTTACTTGTTTTTTCATTTTAAGGTTTTTTTTTCCCTCTTTCTATCATAAAAAAGGCCTCACAACAAATAATAAAAAGGATGAGAACTTAAAGATTAAGGTGGTTTGGCGTAACTTTACTCAAGAAAATAAATAATAATTAATCTTCAAACACTCAAACCCTTAGCCCATTTAAACCCAAAAGTATGATATATTAATAAGCATAAGCATGAACTATCAATCTCTAATCGCTTAGATAAACAATGGCATCCACTAAGTATGAACAATCAATCTCTAGTTGCTCACAGTTGACCGCTAACTGTTAACTACTCACAGCTCACTGCGATCACTAAACAAAATAAAACATGAGACTTCTTTATGGTTAAGTAAAACATATTCATGATTAAGTAATGCTTTATGAGCTGGACTTCAACATCATGAATACATAATTTATTGCTTTGAATTTTTAGTATTTACAAGGCATGCATATTATCACTAGGGGTTATATGCAAACGTTGCATCTTCCTATTTTTTCCCCCAAGAAAAAGAAGTGAAATTCTTTGGAAAAAATTGAAAAAACAAAAAAAGAGGAGAAACAAAAAATGTGATTTCCTGGTTGTGGTTGACTTTTGAACTTCGAAGAAAATGCCAGATGAATGGAGTAAGAGCATTTTAATACTCATTTTTAAAAACAAGGGAGACGTTCAGAGTTACTCAAACTACAGGGAAATTAAGCTCATGAGTCATACTTTGAAGTTGTGGGAAAGAGTTATAGAACATCGCTTACTTGGTGTTACATCTATCTCTACCAACCAATTCGGGTTCATGCCAAGTCAATCAACCATGGAAGTAATCTTCCTCATTAGAAGCTTGATGGAAAAATACAGTGATACGAGGAAAGATTTGCTTATGGTTTTCATCGACTTGGAGAAAACTTATGATAGATTTCTAAGAGAAGTTTTATGGGGGGTGTTAGCATAGATTTAAGTCGCAGTCGCAATCACTTTCGCGGTTGCGGTCGCGTGCAATGGTAACGGGGTTGTCGTGGCCATAACATAACTGTAACGGATAACCGTTGCGCAATTTTTTTGAAAAAAATTGCAAAATGAGAAATATTGACATAAATCACTAAATTTAAGAGTTATAACTAATTAATAAGCATAATACTCTATAAATAAAGATTCAACATGTATATTTTTTTACCAAAATAATTTAGTATAATAAGTAGTGTTACTACTACACAAAACTAAGTTTAGGATATAGTTATTACGTTAATACCAGAAGGAGTGCCTAGAAGGCTCTAGAGTATTATTTCCATCTTGATTTTGAGAATTTTGATCCCCGTATGCTTCTGAGTACTAATTGTATTGTGGTGGTAGGTAGTAGAACAAAGAACTCACTAGATCAAGCTGCTCACCTGGACTTGAATAAGGAGGTTGGCTTGATGATGAGCTCTTAGGAGTGACATAATTCAAACCATATGATTAAGGTGGAACATATGGTGCATAATCAGAAGTATATGCATAATTGCTTGAAGAACTAGTAGCGTCATTTCAGTAGTCAACACTAGGAACGTAATAAGGATTATAGGTAAACCCTTCAAATTGTGGTTCTGAAATTTCTTTTCCTCTATTTGATGCATCACGACTATTTCCACCATGTCTCGGATGATAAATCTGAAAAGAAGGTACATAATTACCTCTATTAGACAAATCACCACGTCGAGTCCTTTGATAAGTTTGGAAAGGAGGGAGATTGTTATAAGAACCACCAATATCAATATTATGAGGATCATAATATAAATTCTCCTCAGAATAAATAGAACTATAACCAACACCTCGTCCACCAATATCACCACCACCACCACCATGACCATCATCATCATCATCGCCACCACTGGTACCAGTAACTAGTAAGACCACCTGTGCCTTCTCTTTCAATATCTGTATGAATATCCTCTTCATTTAACCAATTATTAGTGTCACCATCAAGCAATGGTCTTTGTCTTTCTTCCAACCAAGGAAATAATGGATCATCTTCCTCAAAAATATAATCCAAATTAATAGGATTGTGACACTTTTCCAATTCTTCTTGACTCCTCCTAATTGCATGTCTAATTTTAAGCCTCATGTTATAATGTACAAAGACAAGAGCATATAACTATTGATATCATAATCTATTCCTTGTCTTTATGTAGATTTGAGAAAATGTACTCCAATTTCTCTCACAGTTAGAAGCTGAAGTTGTTTGGCTCAAAATTTTAATTGCAATTGCTTGAAGGTGAGGTCCATTTTCTCCATAATTGATCCACCATTCAGCTGCAAAGTATAAATAATGATGGCACACTATGTTAGATCCTAAAAGGGATAAAGTATTTATGTATTATGTATTTGTATTAATTGAAGAGATATTCACCTAGATCGATAAATTTAATAGCTCTTTGTGCCAATGAGGTACCAATGATCTCCGTTTTATCATGAAAAAGAAATATCTACACCATGAAATAGCATAGGTTATACATTAGATGTTTAATTATCGATTGAAGTAGCTACTTATTTAATTAAGCAAACACAACCACTTACTCCATCCAGTGCAATAACTTGATTGTCCTCATTTGGCTCTATCCTTTTAATGGCCTTTTTTTTATCCATTAAATACTTCTCTATCACTTTTAATGTCATGATGCCTATATTGGTATTAAGGGTTTAAATAGTATCCAATAAAAAGTCAAGTGGTTGTAGTAATCTAATTATCATAATTATATCTATAATTGCAAAAATTTGTGTATCTTATCCAATTTAATGATAATTAAAAAAAAAAAAGTTTGATTGAACTCACCTGCTGTATGCAAATCATGGTGCAACTAAAAGTTTCATCTTTCACTAATGACATTCCAATACTGAGCATAACTTTTGCAATTCTCCTTAATTGCCAATTTCGTTCGCTCCATTGCCTCATATATGAAACCCATTGTTGGTTTTTCATCACCATCTACCAATCTTAGAACTTTCAATAAGGGCTCATGAACTTTCATGATTTGATTTGCTCTATCCCAAAATGACCTACCCTCATTTCCTAATCCAAACACAAGTTGTTGCACTTCAAAAGTAGGCCCACTAGTAGCTTTGCCAAATTTTATTTTCATCCATACATCAGATTCAAACATGTTTCGTAATGCATTTCGATGTCGAACAATGCTCTCAAAAACAATAAAATTCATGGCAAATCTAGTAATGCCATGCCACAGAAGCTCTATCCCATTTGTGATTTTTTTTTTCATGTAATTACATACCCAACTGTGACTATAAATGAATTAGGTGATAGTTTTTTACTGGTTCATCACTTGCTTGAAAATTTTTAATTTTCCCAAGTCTTCTAAAATCAAATCAATGCAGTGAGAACTACAAGCTGTCTAGTACAAATGTTTAAAGTGATCCATTAACATCTTCCCATCAGCCTTCATGGCAGCCTCATTATCTGTTACTACTTGCACAACTTTTTCAACCCCAACTTCCTTTACTACTTATTTCATAAGCCCAAAGTAGTATTCTGCATCTCTGCAGGCATCAACTGATTTGTGAAAGACTATTCCATGGTTAGAATAAATTGCGAAGTTGATGATATGTATTCTTGTTGGGCCACTCCATCCATCATACATTATGGTTACACCCCTTTATTTCTATATGGATTGAAATAATGCTATATAATCTTTTATCAATTTAGCTTCATTTGGAAGAAATACCTCTACTAGCTCATAAGGATTAGGTGGAGGTACATTAGGGCTACCTTCTGTAGCTACTATAAGCATTAGTCTAGTCCAAGATGATTCAACAATTGAAAAAGGCAATCGATTATGGATCACAAAGATGCTAAAAGCTTTCATCAGTTTAGTCTTTTGCGTTTTAAATAATTTTGTATTCACCTTTGTCTTCTTTCTTAGAGTTGCTTCATTCTCCAACTCCAATTTCATAGCTGCCAATTTAAAAGTTGTTGTTGATATAGGCGTATATATAGTAACCTCTTTACCCCTTTCCCAAAATGTAGTTGTATGTTTAATGCAACTTTACTACTACCTTCTGCATCATAATGCACCCCTCTACTCCTTCTATATTAGTCTTCATCAAATTGTCTCATGCTTTCTTGTTGTGCAAATTCTAAATCTAAATATTCTTCTTCATCTGAGTCGTCAACTACATTCATTCTTGAAATTTCATCTTGAAGTTCTTGTGCTCTTTTTTCCCCCCATTTGAGCAGCTTCATAATCTTTTAGAAGTTTAGCAATATCTTTTCTCAC
>CATKHJ010404746.1:0-11266 GCA_949750685.1 Vernicia montana | reverse complement strand
GTTAACTCATATACTCATACTCATGGTAGCTTGTAAAAGAAATTAGGCATTATGCCTTAGGAATTCAAATACAAGAATAGTAGTATATTTTTTACTCACCTTGAATAAAAAAGAATGCTCTATCACTCTATAGAAGCTCCTCAATCACATCAAGCAATGGGGCTCGTCACAGCCCTCATGACCTCCATAATGACTTCTAGGAGGAACTATACACATAACACATACAAATTATCAATACACATAACCCATGCTCTTAAAATCACTATACTCATACTAATCTCATGATTTCTAACTCTATTCCCTCCCCAAGCACAGATTATCACGATGTAGGAGAAGAAATTCAAAGAAAATCGAAGTCCTAACTCACCTCGTAATAAATGCTCTAGCAATGGATGAAGAGTTGATTGATTAAAACCCTAGATCCTTTGGTTGGAACAATCAATGAAGCCTTTAAGCTTTTAATGTGAGTGGGTGAGGAATTCTTGAGAGAAAATTAGGTCGGGAGCTCTGATATCTCGTATAAAATGATTTTGGGGCTCTTAATTCCTTTTAAAGGCCGATTTTCAGTTTTGGCCCCGACATAAGTTGTGGTCACTATTCTCTTTAAACCAATTTGTCCAAATCAGGCAGAAGCGTTGCGTCCCGAGTCGTGCCCACTGTCTCAGTCGTGACATTGACTCGGCACACTACTCAATGGAATTAAGTCTTTAAGTCAATATCTCTACTGTTCACACAGAGAGCTTTTGGACGAAGGTCGAAGACCGAAGTCAAAGACTGAAGATAAAGGTTGAAGGTCGAAGACCGAAGACGAAATCTACTGTTCACGCGACTGTTCATTCTTTCATCATAGCAGGCAGTAGCGTTGCGTCCCGAGTCGCGCCCACTGTTGCAGTCGTGACCTTAACTCGTCAACGCTACTAAGGTCGAAGACCGAAGTCACATTAAAAGATCAAAGTCCAAAGACCGAAGGTCGAAGATCGAAGTCGAAGACCGAAGTCGAAAATTAAAGTCGAAGACCGAAGTCGAAGACTGAAGTCGAAGACCGAAGTTGAAGACTGAAGTCAAAGACCGAAGTCAAAGATTGAAGTCGAAGACCGAAGTCGAAGGTCGAAGATCGAAGACAATGGTCGAAGATCGAAGACAATGGTCGAAGATCAAAGACAATGGTCGAAGGCCGAAGGCGAAATGTTATTGTTCACGCGACTGTTCATCTTTCAACATTACCAGGCAGTAGCGTTCACTACTCCTCTTTAAACTTGCTCAAACACTTGAAACTCATTCAAATCATCAAACACTCATCATATAACTCATAGCTCATAAAATAAAAATACTAGATTTACATCTAATAACACATATAGAGAATCAAATGAATACGCAAATGAACTTGAGGTATTACAGCTTCGATGGTCTGGAGGCAGCTGGGTGCCTGAATGGATATGCGAGCTGAAGAGCTCGATATGGAGGCAGTTGGGTGCCTGAATAGAGATGCGAGCTGAGGAGCTCGATCCGGAGGTAGCTGTGTGCCTAGATAATGATACGAGCTGAGAAGCTCTATCTGGAGGCAGCAGAGTGCCTGAATAGAGATGCGAGTTGAAGAGCTCGATCCGGAGGCAGCTGTGTGCCTGGATAATGATATAAGCTGAGGAGCTCGATTTGGAGGCAGCGGAGTGCCTGAATATAGAGGAGAGCTGAGAAGCTCGATATGGAGGCAATTGTGTGCCTGAATAAAGATACGAGCTGAAGAGCTCGATCCGGAAGCAGCTATGTGCATGGATAATGATACGAGTTGAGGAGCTCGATCTGGAGGCAGCTGTGTGCCTGAATATAGAGGCTAGCTGAGGAGCTCGATATGGAGACAGCTATGTGCCTGAATAATGATACGAGTTAAAGAGCTCGATCCGAAGGCAGCTGGGTGCTTGGATATAGTTTCTGTAGTTGAGTAGCTTCTATAGAGGGTCTGAGAATTGCGTTTATGTCTGTCTTTAATTTTGTTTGTATTTTTGCAGACTTCATTAGCTACTACTTTTCCCCCTTCGAAGAAGGAACAACTTGTTGTTTCTTTTTGTCTTACTTGGAGAACTGAATACCTTATCTTGGTAAGGGCTTTCGAAGATAATAGCTCACTTTGATGAGATCTTTGGCCTCTCCTTGATGAGGGCTTTGTCTTCGCCTTGACAAAGATAATACCTCACCTTGATGAGGTATTATCTTCGTCAAGGCGAAGCCAAATCCCTCGTTAAGGCGAATACCTCATCAAGGTGAGGTATTATCTTCGTCAAGGCGAAGACAAAGCCCTTGTCAAGGCAAGGCCAAAGCCCTCGTCAAGGCGAGGCCTAGGTGGTCGTGGGTTCGATTCCCATAAATGGCGCCATTTTGATAAGAATAAATCTTATCTGTTAGTGTATATGCGGGATATAGTGGAGGGTATGACCTGCAAGCAAGAGAGAGAGAGGTCAAGAGCTCTCCGGGGGTTGTCCCGGCTAGGAGGCTCCGACGGTCTAGTAAGAGAGAGTAGTGAGAGAATGTATTGAATTTTATAAAAATAATATAAAAGTTATCTTTATATAGGGGAGAATCGGGATCCCCTACGGGCACGTGTCCTGCTAGCTTGAACATGTTACATTTTGGACGTATCAGAGATATTTACATTTATGTTGTTAATATATTTCTATAATTTTAGGTGAATATCTAGGAAGTCCTTCACTGTAAATTTTTTTTATTTAATTGAAGAATTTTAAATTTGAAACATTCTTATAGAAATTTTCCAGTTTTTGCTTCAAATATTGTGTCAGAGATAATCGAAAACAATTACATAATGTACACCAATACTAACCGAGTAACACCTTTAAGGTGATAATTTGGGGGGTAAAAATATATTTGCTTGCCTATTTAATCACAAGTTTGATCTTCCTTATTTGTAGTGGCCGATTCAGGATTTAGACTTAAGGGGGCGACCGTATATTCTTTTAAATAAAATTTTCAAAATTTTAATGAGTTTAAAGGTAATTTATAAGTAATATTTAAAAAAAAAAAAAAGAAAGTTTGAAGGTTCTCAAACAAAAAAATATTTATGAATAAAGTAAAAAAAAATATGCATTGTAAATAAATTTCAAAAGTTTAAAGGGCTAATGAGTGTTGTAAATTTTGTGAAACAACATCATCTGTATGTAATTTATAAATAAAATTTTGAGGTCTAAAATTAAAAATATTTATAAATAACATAAAAAATATATATACCCTAAAAAATATTTAAAAAATTTAGAGGTTAAAATGAGAATTATTTGTATATGGGATAAAAATATATATAGAATTGTAATAATTAAAGAAGTTTGGGGGGACAAAGTCAAAATTCTAAAAGTTTAGGGCGCTAAACTAGAGACTAAATTATAAATAAAATAAAATATCTATATATTAAAAATTTTAAAAAGTTTGGGAGTAGTGGCCCCCACCAGCCACCTCCTAAGTCCGCCAATGCATACTTGCATCTTGTTTTGCATAATGTCTAAATATTAACGTTGCTGCTTGGATTAAACTCTATTAAGGGACAACAATTTCTTATTGGAATTGAATGAGATAATAATTAATCTATCTAGTAATCTTTTTTTTTTTTTTTTTTAAAAAAGGAGATTTTAATACCAATTGAGTTTTTGGTTAAGTGATACTAAAATCGATTTAAAGACTAAGAGATCTTAAGTTTGAATTTTAATCAAAATCAAATTTACCAAAAAAAAATATTCTAATCGTTTAGAACATTTGTACTAAAAAAAACTTTAAATTAGTAGGGTTTATTATATGTATGGATTTGTTTTTGTTTTTGTTTTTTTTTATAATTAACTCTCTGAAATTTTCAAAGTAGGTACCTAATTCTCAAAATTTCCAATGAGTATTGATAAAATTGTAGCTGTAGCGCTAGCTGGTGTAGCACTTTTGTATGAAATTGGCAAAGATGCAATCGTTTGTGTCCAACGCAAAGCTACATACTCTAAGAATTTAAATGACAACTATATTACCTTAAAGTGGGAAATACGCTTCCTCCTTGGCATGAGGAGTGATATATATATATATATATATTGCCAAATGCATGAGAAGTGATATTGAGAATATGATCCACAAACAAAGTAATTATTTGGAAATTTACAGTAGTTGGAACAGTCAAGTAGAGGTGATTGACATACAAGCTAAATATTGCTTTTAAAAATATGAAAATGTAAGAAAAAGCAACTTTTTGAGGAGATCAAAACTCAGCAAACAAATGGTCAAGTTGTATGAGTGTTATCCAACTAAAAGAAGAAGGCAAAGAACTTGCTAAATTACTAGTATCAAGCAAGAACCAACAGCAAAATTGTAATGGAAGTTTTGTTCTGATTATTATTGTTTCCTTGGTTCTTGTTTGGTTTTCAAGAAAGTTTGGTGGGCACAACAATAATACCATGATATGTCCAAAAAGTAACTTGCTGGGAATCTGCTCAAACTAGCAGGACACGTGCTCGTATTGGGGTCCCCATTCTCCCCTATATAAAGGTAAATTTCATATCACTTTCATAAGATTCAATACATTCTCTCACTACTCTCTCTAACTAGACCGTCAGAGCCTCCTTGCCGGGACAGCCCCCGGAGAGCTCCTGACCTCTCTCTTTCTTGCTTGCAGGTCCTACCCTTCACTAGATCTCTCATCTACATTATCAGATAAAATCTATTCTTATCAGAATGGCAAAGAACTTATCAAGGTGAGGTATTATCTTTGTCAAGGTGAAGAAAACGCCTTTGTCAAGGTGAAGAAAAAGCCTTCGTCAAGGCAAGGCAAAAGCCCTCGTCAAGGCGAAGCCAAAGACCTCATTAAGGTAAGGTATTATCTTTGAAAGCCCTTGTTAAGGCAAGGTCAAAGCCCTCCCATGAGCGAGGTAAATTATTTAAAGTCCTCCACTAATGAGGCATATTATCTAAAGTCCTCCGTGAATGAGGCAAGTTTTCTTGAAAACCCCCATCTTGGGGTATATTATCTAAGCCCTCATCCAACGAGGCACATTATTACTTAAGTCCTCTATTGATGAGGCAAGTTTTCTTGAAGACCCCCATCTTGGGGTATATTCTCTAAGTTCTCCCACTAGAGAGGCATATTATTATCTTAAGTCCTCATCTGGCGAGGCAGATTACGAGAAGACTTTCAGGTGAGATGAATTTCTAAGTCCTCCCATGAGTGAGGCACCTTATTATTCGAAGACCTCTAAGGAGGTAGATTCTCTAAGTCCTCCCATGAGTGAGGCACTTTATTATCCGAAGATCTCAAGTGGTGAGGTGGATTTCTAAGTCCTCTCATGAGTGAGGCACCTAATTATCCGAAGACGTCTAAGGAGGTAGATTCTCTAAGTCCTCCTATGAGCCAAGCACTTTATTATCCGAAGACCTCGAATGGCAAGGTAGATTTCTAAGTCCTTCCACGAGAGAGGCATATTATTATCTATAAGTCCTCCTATGAGAGAGGCACCTTATGATTTGAAGACCTTTATCAGGGAATGGGGAGCTTCACATATTATCAAAGTTCTGGAGCGACGAGGCAGATTTTCTAATAGCTAACTGATTTAGTTAGAAGTAGTTCATTAATTAGTTAGCTTTACTCTTTCTGTTATTAGATATTTTAGTTAGGTTATAACATCTTAAGTTGAGCTGTATTTTTGTTATGTATATAAGCTTTTCTTGTAATCAAACTCAGTATAAATTTCATTCTTCAATTTATTTCTCAAATCATAATAAGAAAAACATCAAATATACTATTGAGGGTTAAAAGGTTTAATTCTCCATGGGTTTGCATGTTGCATTATTGGCTAGAGTAGTTATTCCTTTAGCAAAGATGTGCTTGAATATTGTGAAAGAAGCACACAATCGTACGAGGGAAGCCGTGAAAGATTCAGAGGATCTGGAAGACAACTACTTTGATTTACTCAGTCATCAGGGCTAGTTCAAGGCATAGGCCACTAGGGCCTTCAAAAAATAAGGGGCCAAAAAATAATTCATTTTTCAAATATACATGTTATAAATATTTTTAAATTTATTTATTTAATATATATATTATTAATTTTGTAGAATTTTGACTTTGTTAAAATTCTAAACAAGCTTAATTAGAGTAATAAATATTGTCAATTAATAATTTACTTTATTTAAAAATAATAATAATTTGCTTGGTAAATCGTAAAAATATCTTGAACAAAAAAAAAAGAAAAATGTTGGAACACTTAAATTAATTGATTTTAACATTACAATTAAACTTTACTTTCTCAAAATTTTCTCTATAATCAAAATTTCATTATTCTCTGTTTTTTTCTTAATTCTTTACTCTTCCTCCATTTTCTTTATCTTTTATTCTAATGTGTTTTAACAAAATTTCAAAATTCATCAAATTAAAATCTACAAGTTTGATTCAAAGGGTCTCTCGGAGTTGATAAAGGAGATAAGATAAGTTTATATCATATTGTTCATATTTAATTTTTTTCCATAATTATTTATTCTTAATTTTTATTATTTATAAAATTATTTGACTAAATTATGTATGTTTTCATATTGAATGATCATGAACAAGAAGAGCTTCAAAAACTGAAAATTAATGCTAGTAAATTTTTAAATTTGTTTATTATTATAAAATCAAAATCCTTGAAAATCAATTATATTAAGAAGAAAAAAAATAGGAAATATATATCAATTTTTTGTAATTAAGATTCTTTTCTTCATAGTAATATGTGTTTAAATTTTTTTATTATTTTTATACAAGTAAAATAAGTTTATGAAAGATTTTATAATTTTTATATTCTTTTCGTTTCACTTTGATAGACAATTTTCATTTTACACATGAATTAAAAAAAATTAGTTAATAGCAATAATTTTAATTATTGTTTTACTAAAATACCTTTATTTATTATCCATTTTTTTTACCAAAGAAAGTGAAATGTTAATTGTAAGTTATAATATTTATGTTCATTAATAAAGGGTAATTTTGACTATTATTTATTAATTAACAATTAAAAAAGAAAAATGACCTATAATTTGAAACATACGAAAAAGAAAAAAATTGTCTATCAAAGTGAGACAGAAAGAGTAATATATTTATATTATTAGAGGACCATCAAATTAACTCTTGTCTAGAGTCACAAATATTATTGAGCCGATTCAGTCATATGAAGACTATTTTATCTATTTTATCACTAATCCAGGCTATGAAGTCTTCACTTCTTGAAACAGCTTGCATTGCAAATGGAAGATTATCGTCGACATAATTTTTGACTGAAATAATTTTACTCAAAAAAACAGAGCGAGTAATAATAAGAAAAAACAGAGTATTAATGGAGGAAAATTCATTTTTGAAAACTCTGCTAGTTCTTTCTAGCCAAATAGACCATATAGTGGCAAAGAAAAGTACATTGATAATCTTTTACAGGATTTCCTTTCTCATAACAATTCTTACGAGTTAGAAGAATTGTTAATTACATAGACAACTGCACCTATTTTCATGTCATCCCCGCTCTGGCTTTGCGTATCGGCCTGAGTGGACACAGTAGCATCCCTTCAGCCATATGTGCTAGTATTATGAGGATTTTGAAATAATGGAGAAATTAACAAATTAATAAAAAAAAATTAAACTCAACAAGACTCAAAAGCACTGTCATTTTCCTATCTTTTTACTTTAAAATTATTTGTTATATTATATGATGATCAAATGTTTGTATTAATAAGTTGTATATTTTACAAGAGAATTACAATGGTATTTATAGAAAAATTAATATACTAATGGAATCTTGATTGGTGGAAGGTTATTGAGGAGGTGATTTCTGAAGTTTTGGAGTATACACATGAGTTTGACAATGACAAAGGGAGGTGGTCACTATTGTTGAACATTTTTCATAATCCTTTTCACATTAACACACTCCCCTCAAATTTAAGGTGGTATGTAAATGCCAATTTGAAATTGTTGAGTAGATTTAAAAAACGAGCTGTAATAGAATACATATTATTTTTAAAAAAATTATAATAATATTGAAGTTATTTTTATATAAAAGTTCTACTGTATTAAAATTATTTTACGTTAAGAATTTTATTAATTTTACAAATATTATGTCTTTTGATTTTAGTATCAATTATTTCTTTTACTGACACAAAATTCAAATAAAAAAGATTTCAAAACTAATCACCGAGTTTTAATTCTTAGGTTAGAATTAATATTTTAGTTAGTATAGGAAATATGAAATTTAAACCTTTCAATAAACTCTTTATTCATTAAAATTTATAAAATCCCCCTAATCTATAAATTTTTAGATGAAGTGTTGATTAGTTTAATGAATTGGCAATTTAGCATTATTTATTTTGTAATGCGTATTATTTAATCAAGTTGCTAGTTGCAACGATTGTCAACTCTTTCAAAGAAGACTCTCTCCCTAGCACATCCAATTGTAATTAATCACACAAAAATTTGTTACCCAATAGTAGAAGTGTTTGTGATTCGATTTGATTGGTTTAAAGTAATCAATAAAATCGATTTTTAAATATTTCAAATCTTAAACAAACAAAGTAATACTAAAAAATATTCAAACCAAAACTATTTGGATTTAATTTGATCGGTTTAAGTAAAAAATAAATAAAATAAAAAATTAAAGAAATCATAGAAATTTAACAAATATTAAAATAAAATCATATTACTAGATAACAACCAACCTTATCAATACTCTAAAAATAAAAATAAAAATAAGCAAATTTTAGGTTGTGTACTTGAAATTTTATAAGTATAATAATAATAAATTAGAATGAAATCTTCCCCAATAAGTTAGTAGGGATCGAAATAATAACATAAAAATCTCTAAAATATAGAAATTCAATAAATATTTTTAACTTTTAAAAAAATTTAAAGAATAATTTACATATTAGTAAAGTATATATCTAAAAAATATATAATTTTATTATATTATTGGTTCGATTCGATTTAACTGGATTTTCATTTTTTTAAATCAAAATTAAACTAAAAATTCAGTTTATAAAAATTTTAAAACCGTAACCAATCATGAAATAATCTAAACTATGATTTTTGATTTAGATTGAATTGGATCAATTCAGTTTGATCGGCTTGGTTAATTTTTATACAATCCTACTTAATAGCATGCATTACTATAATAATGTGTATTTAAAGGAAATAGGCAAGAAATTTTGGAATTTCCAATTTAAATACACCATGTTTATTATTATTATTTTTTATATAATGATTAGTTTTTCACACATTACATCATATAAATTTTATGATTTAATGAAAAACAGATCACTCACATTGAATTAATTAAAAGATTCAAAAAGCAATTTAAATAATATTAATATACTCCCTTTCAATTTCAGCAATATTTCATAAGAGAAAAATATCATTTTTACAATGACTATAAAGTAAGACTTCTATCACCAAATCTATTACTATATAATAAAAGCCTGCAACGGATGAACAGTGAAATCAAAATTGATTTGAGGGATAAAATCGTCTTTTCAAGTCTAGTGCCCTACTGCCGTGCCCCTCATCCTGAGTAACTCCTTAATGAAATCGACGTCGTTTCTTATGTGTACTTTTGGCATTTCGCCTTCTGGCTCCTACCTGGTGACTTACCGCCGTACCCTTGTTAATTAATAAAAACATGAAGAGGGATTTAGATAATTCTTTTATTCAATATTCTATTTCATGTTACCTCTGGTATGTAAACTACTACCTTGTACCTACCATGTGGCCCCTAACGAAAAAAAAAATATATATGTAGTTTATGTAATCATACGAATTGAAGAGAAATTTCTTAGAGCTAATTAAGTTGTCAAATCTAATTAAGCAATATTTAAGCCAAATCAACTACATATATATATATATATATATATGTACACACGCATAATACATACTTATACATATATTAATTAGCTCGACAAATTATTAATAGAATCTTAGCATTGTTTATGATCTCTAATTTTGACTAGTTTGGTACCTTAAATTTTAATTCATTTTATTACCAAGTTCTTCTTAATTCCTCTATTTTCCTTCTCTTTTCCTTTTTTTCAAATTGAAGTCGAATTTATTATGGAATATTACTCCTGAAATTTTCTCCTATATATAGTCTTGTGTGGTGTGTAGGCTACTGATTAATTGGGAGGTTCTTTGTGTTAAGCAGTTAAGGTTAGGTATTTTGCTAATAGCTTCTCAAGTGTGTGGTACAGTATTTCGGTAAGTGTATTGCGTATTGGTCTAGATATTATATTCTTTTGGTGGCAAGGGACTAATATGAATATCGGTCTCTTTTATTCTCTAATAGGTTTTTTATAAGCTTATGCTCTTCAGTTTTTGTATCTGATATTTCTAAATAATTTTAATAAATTATTTTTTCATATAAAAAAAAAAAGGTGAAGTATTGAACCTTACCAAGCTTACTAGATCTACTCCTTTGTCTATCTTTAATTAATTTGTTTAATTGAATCATATGATATATTGTAATAACCTAACTGACTATGATTTTATTTTTATGTTTTATTTTTTTAGTTGAATTTATATATTTAATCATAGGCTCGATTTGGAATTATATCAATTGTTTCTTTAACTTTTATGGAGAGTAACCACTAGTCTAATTAATCACTCATAAAATCTACTAGTCAGTTTTAGTTTAATGATACCATATGTTATATAACAATATGAGGTTACGGATTTAATAATCTCTTAGTTAGAGTCTAATTAACTTAAATAGATTCTCTTGTGATTTCTTCACATGTATGCATGCATGTAAGTTGAGCAAAAAGGATCGATGATTATTAACTTGAATATATACACAAAATATAATAAAGCCTTTTTTTTTAAAAAGCAATTAAGGTATTTTGTTATGGGATACATGAAACAACTTTTTTTATTTTTTAAAAAAATCCCTTAAAAAAAGCCTAGCACTTATGCTTCTCTCTCTTCAATGTGTTTGTTTGTTTGTTTGTTTTTTTTTTCTCAGTTAGGCTCTGATTGAGACTTGAAGTCGCAACACAATCTCAATAGAGTTCTTAAATTGTCACTAATCATAGAATTTATTTTTGTTTTAGGTTCTCAAATTCACCATGGCTACTTTGATTACTGCAATTATATCAGCAACATTTGGTGTTATGTCACTATTTTATACCGTTTCCAAAGATGCATATGCTTATCTTCACAAGAAAGTTCAATACTCAAAAAGTCTTGAAAGGAACTATGAACAATTATACTGGGGATTAGACTTTCTCCTTCAATTAAGGA
>CATKHJ010404729.1:0-18042 GCA_949750685.1 Vernicia montana | reverse complement strand
AAATCGAAATTTGCCAATCTTGCACTTAACACCTCAATTTCCAAACCTGTATCCTTTTTAGGGTTTTAATTCTTAACTTCCTATTTTCCTTCTTACTCCTTGCATTTCACTTGTTTCCATGTCAAATATAGCTCCTCTGATATTTTTTCTAAAATCCTCTATCTTATTTCATACAGTCAGGGGTTTGGTTTTAAGACCGATACCCGTTCAATTCTTTAATTTTCACGATCGTCATCTATACTCCCTCGCTCCTATTCCAATTACTTCCCTTAAACCTCAATATTCGCAGTGAACTCAGGGTCGGGGTGTTACAATGTCTATTTAGCAATGGGAATGAGAAAATATTTTTCTCTACTAATATGAAATCTCCATTTCATCCTTAGTCCCATAAGTCATGAGTGACGTCTAGTAAAACATATCATGACTACCAAATTAGAATGAATGTAAGTATTTGATTGCTTATCCATTTCATGGACCATCGATCATAATTAAAGTATACTAAAATCCCTTCATTACGAAATCTCAATCTTAGCTAGAGTTATGGATTTGCCAAACTCTAATATGCTTCGATCATATGTCTATATCTCGATTCTAATTCTTGATAAATTGATTCCAACTAGAAACCCTTTCTAGTGAATCTTTACTACCTCGGCCAAGGATTTGATTATCAAGAATAATCAGATAGCATAGGATCCTAACCTCGTTTACTCAAGGTAATGAATTCTATCTTGGCGATCACTTACCAACATATATAACTAATTAGAACCATCACATGCCATATATCCGTACATGAATAGCATGTCTATGTAAGCAGTAACAAATCCTAATCACAAATATATAAGGTACAACATCCCTCAAGTCAAAAGATTATATGCACTATTATGACCTAGATGATAAATAATTGACAAGCAGTAAAACCCCATATTATTATCATCTAATGTCACAGTTTGACTATTCATCCAATGAATATCCACATATTTGTATCGACATCATATGTCAAGCAGCATGCGACTCACTGTCTCTATAATCATAAGTATCACATACTGATTATAGAAAACAAACAGAGGTGATGGTCTTCCGAAATTAATGTATCATTAATCCTATGACCACGAACATATTTAAAGTATTTGTTTAAGAGCAATCTGTCACTTATATTCTCAACACTTGAGAATAGATTCTCTCACAAAATACTTAAGGACTATATTCAATAATATGAAACACTTTTCACATAATAAATATATTAATCATGCCATTGGGAATTAATATCTACTATTACATAACTAGTATATGGATCCTAGGGCATATACTGCTATCAGATAAGGCCACTGACATAACACGCTAAGGGCATCACTTCGGCCTTACTACAACACTCAAGTGTATGCTGCATGGTGTCATTGAGCTGACACAGAGATGGGTGCTTGTCCATCATTTCATGCACCACCTTCTCACTATTACAATACTGCCATCTGTCTATCTATTCCATCCAACAGTCAAAGCAAACCAGTATAAAAGGGAAGATAATTAACCTATGTAAGGTAGCAAGTTCTACAACTTCTCATCCCTTCTCTCACTAAAATTATCTAACTAGAACCAGGAAGAGAATATCATCTTTCTCAACTCCAAAACTTCTAATTTAAGTATCAGAGGGTCTTTGCCAAGCCAAAGGTTTGGCCCTCTCATTTTGTGTGTTCATCTTATAGGCTATAAATTCATCATATTGAGCCTAGACATACTCATGAAGAGATCCTGTCCAACTTCCTTGATCAAGCTCTGATCAATTACCATTGGTTTTATTAATAAAATTAGATTCAAATTAATTGTTCTAAAAGTTAAACAATTTTTAGTAGTGAAATGAAAGGTTTAGTAGTAAACAAATATTAAAATAACCTTGATTATAAGAAAGGTAAATTATTTTAGCATTCATGAAATTTGACATAATTAGTATTTTAATCCTTATTATTTTAAAATTAATATTTTTAATCCTTGAGGTTTATTAATGTCCAAAATTTAGTCATTATTTATAAAATTACAATTTTTTTTGCTATATTTTAATCCTGAGCATTTTAGTTTATATAACACTTACATCCCAAAAATTTTAAAATATAAGAGCAACTCTAACGGATGACAATTTCAACGCCAAAACACCATTTTGCCGTTATTTGTAGCTCCAACGGAGCGGCAATTTCAACGCTATATAAGAGCAGGTCTACAGTACCACGCCAAAATTAGTGTGGTATTGTACAATGACATTTCACTGTTTGTAGTTTTTTATTTTTGTTTTTGTTTTTTTAATTACAAAAGAAGACCTAATTTTTGTTTTATTTACTAAAGAATGGGAAATTTTTTCATTTATGTCTTATATTTTTAATTTTTTTAACTTAATCAAATATGATTTAAAAAAAAAATTCCAATACAAAATAAAAAATATATAATAACTAATACAAAATGCATATATCATAATTTAAAAACATCATATATTCATACCAATATAGATTAATATTACATAATATTAAAAATAAGCTAGCAACTACAATGCAAAATATCTAACATAAAACAAAGAAATTAGATATATCATAGACCAACAATTTAATATTCCGGTATATCAGTTCCGTATCCGCCAATATTATTAAAATATTCACCAAAAACATTAGATGTAGAATGTGGTTGTCGTTGTTGATGTTGTTCTGCTATTTTTTATAAAATTCGTGTTTGTTCAGCTTAAATATAAGCACGAATCGTTGGATCATGGATAGTATTCAAGTCCCGCATCAAAATTTTATTTTCTTCTTTAAACTGTTTTAAGGCAAAATTTGATTTTTGGATTTCCACTTGTTGTTGCCTATCCTCTCTTATCTTCTTCAACATCTCCAAAAGCCGTCGATTATCTTCTTTGAGGCTATTGATGACAGCTAAAAATTGTTCATTATTTTTTCTCTTACCTTTCGCTTTTTTCACCCCAATGGGTCATTTGGATGAAGAACCATTAATAACATCATCATCTAAATTAAGAGAAAATGATGACAGCCCAGGAGATGCTGATATAGGAGACTAAGGAGTGGGATTATCTAACTCTAATGAGGCATAGTTCAAAGTTTGCTTTCGACAAGTTTGTCTTGCAATGGTGACATTATCTTTAATCTTTTCAAAATCCTTCACTATGTTCTACACGTGATCAAATTTAAAACCTTTTTTATAGTTGACATCTTGCATGATTAATATTTTTTCTCGCTTTAACTGCAAGTTATTTTAAATGTCAAGTTAACTATTCAGAGATATAGAATTAAAAGAAAGAAATTTTAATAAATACTCACAATATCTTAATCTGAGGTGCCACTGGGATGCATATTTTCAACTTTTCTAATGCAAGCATTAAATTTCCTTACAACCTTCTCTATAGTTTGAATTCGAGATTGCACTGATCTTTTATTGCAATACTCCCAGCACTCATTTCTTACTTTGTTGTATGCATCTTCCACTTGAGACCAAAAGTGATATGAAGACTGATGTACACCTAAAATAGGATCTTGAGAAATCTCCATATAAACTTGACATAGGAGCACATCTTCATCAACACTGTATCCAGAAGATCGCATAGATATTTTTTCCCATAAGTTGATGGTTGGAGGAGTGTAATGGTCAAAGAAAATCAAAGGATGTAATTTTATTGGAATAATATTTATGGTTATTATATATAGACAATGATGAATTAGGTTTATGAATTGAAATAAGAATAAATTATTGAGCTTGTGAAATATGCCTGTGAAATGCATAGATTCTTTGCAGAGAATCTCTATAGATTCTCTGCATTTCACATACAGAAAATTGAACAGTCAAATTTTTTTTCTATAAATAACATCCTTTGTTATAAAAATAAGTCATAATCTCTAATTGTTGTTTAAAAATCAAATATTGTTACTTCTCTTCTCGAAATTAGTCATACAACATTCTTTGAAAATGAACTCCAATATTGGAGGTCCATGTAATATTGAATTCGAATATTCATCTTCATCTTCAAATGACGACAATGACATATCAGTGATGAGTGATCTCATTGCAGAAGAAGAAGCGATAAACCATGTGATTCGTACCAACAACGCAATCATGGAGTATTATCTCAATCAACAAAATAATCAGGTTACCTATGGTGGCTCCATTCCAGGTAATACAGTGATCCATCATGATCGTGAAGCCATAGATCATAATTTGTTTAACGATTATTTTTTCGATAATCCATGCTACGATGATGATACGTTTCGTCAATAATATCAAATGTCTCGAAGTTTGTTTTTTCGTATTGCTGATGCAGTCAAAGGTTATGATAACTACTTCCAACAATGACGTGATGGGTTTGGTATACTTGGATTATCAACTTTACAAAAGCTAACAGTCGTGTTTCGAATGTTGGCATATGGTCTACCGGCGGATGCTACTGACAAATACATTAAAATTAGGGAGTCAACGACAATTGAAAGCTTAAAGAGATTTTGTCATGCTATTGTAGAAATTTTTGCAGAGCGGTATCTAAGATCACCTAACACTAATGATGTTGCCAGGCTACTCCATGTTGGTCAGCAACGTGGTTTTTCAAGAATGTTGGGCAGTCTAGATTGTATGCATTGGAAGTGAAAAAATTGTCACACAGCATGGGCCGGACAATATACAAGATGTAGTGGATCACCAACTATTATTCTTGAAGTTGTAGCCGATTATGATCTTTGAATATGACACGCATATTTTGGTATGTCGAGCACCAACAATGACATTAATGTGTTGGAGTCATCGCATTTGATTTCCAATCTCGCTCAAGGTATAGCTCCTCCCGTTCATTATGTTATTTAAGGAAAATAATATAATATGTGTTATTATTTAGCTGATAGTATATATCCAAAATGGTTCACTATTGTGCAAACTATTCATGAGCCGCGTGGTCAGAAGAAAAAGTATTTTGCGATGAAACAGGAGGTGTGTAGGAAAGATGTTGAGCGTGTGTTCGGAGTTCTACAAACATGTTTTGCAATTATCGCGGGACCGGCATGTTTCTGGAGAAAAGATGTGCTACATATATAATCACTGCATGCATTATCATGCATAACATAATAATCAAGGATGAACGTGATCTTAATGCACCAATTACAAATGCGATGGAAGCGCCACCTCCAATAGTTGAAATGGTAGTAGATGAAAATATTTGATTTCAACAATTCCTTGCTCGGCATAGACAAATCAAGGACAAAGATGCTTACATTGCACTGCGTAATGCATTAATAAAGCATTTGTGAGAGTAGTACACTAATTCAGAGGATTAAATGAGTATTAATGTTTTATGTTTTTTAATTGTGCTCTATTATTATTAATTATTTAATGTAATGTTTGTTTTGTATGTTTTTTTTAAATATAATTTTTGTTTTACTTAATATATAAATAGTAAATCAGTCTTTTTATAATCTGTAAATTTTAATTTAATTTTTATTTTTTCTAATATTATTAAATAATAAAATATATTTTTATTGGATGAATATGTAAAAAAAAAAAAAAAAGATTTGGGCATAATTTGTGAAATAACAAAATAGTATAGAAGTAATAAAAAAAGAATATAAAAGGAAAGATAAAAGGAAATATGCATAAAATATATATATATTTTTTGTGCTAGAAATGAAATTGATAGTTGGAGATGAATTTACTGTAATTATATCATTTTGGTGTAAAAATTACTGCATTTTAGTATTATGGGTTGGAGATGTCCTAATATATTTTAGTCTTTCAATTACTATGTTATAGAACACTTTAGTACTTCAAAATTTAGCACTTTTTATTGAAATTAATTTAGGTGTTAAAAGTACTAATTTTGAATCAGTAGGTATTAAAATACTAATTATATCAAATTCTAGGGGTATAGTAATTTATCCTATTTAAACATTATGTGAGAATTCATTAATAATAATAATCTCTTGGAGAAAATATAAAAAACTACCTCGTCGTTTAATGTATTTCTTAAAAGAAGTCCGTGGTATTTTTTCAGACACTTTAAGTCATTGTGATTTTGTTTTTTTTTTAGGTATTTAAGTATCAAATTTACTAAAACCATTAAGATTAACATTATAATTATTCAAAATTTTATTATCCAAAAATACTTTTAGTAAATATTTAAGATTAACATTATAATTTTTTTTAGTTGTCGAAATAATAATGTGAGCCACATATCAAATTAATGACAACTTTATAATTTGAAAAATTAAACCTAAAATCTCCTACTTTTCAGACTCTTAATGAAAATAGAAATAAGAATATCAATTAGAATACACCTTATTGCTATTTACATTATAATGTACTGCTATGATTTCATGCACTAAATCTGATGGCTAACAAATAATAGAGTAATAGGAATTTTTTATGATTACTTTATTTTTAATAAAGTAAATCTACTTTGTTTTACTTTGCGAAAAAAAAATTCTTTTACAAAAAATCACAATTTTTTTATATTTTTCGTAAATTAAATTAGTTTTTCATAATTTTTCTTAGTTGCAAAAAAAGTTTTAATTTTACGAAAATATGACTTATTTTGTACAAAATAATTTTACGAAAAAATTCCTAAGTTAATAAAAAAATAATTTTATTAATTAACTTTAGGAAATTAACTTTATGAAATTAACGAAATAAAATAGAAAAATAATTTTGATAATTAACTTTACGAAATTAATAGAATAATTTCATAAAATTAAATTTTTTCGCAATTAAAAAGAATTATGAAAAATTAGTTTTAGTTACGAAAAAATATAAGAAAATTGTGATTTTTCGTAAAAGAGCTATTTTTTCGTAATTATGAAATTATTATTTTTTGTTAATTTTTAAAATTTTTCGTAAAGTTATTGTTTTACACAAAATAAGTTATATTTTAGTAAAATTAAAATTTTTTTCGCAATTAAGAAAAATTAAAAAAAACAATTTAATTTACGAAAAAATATAAAAAAAAATTATAATTTTTCGTAAAAAAATTATTTTTTCGTAATGATTAATAAAATAAAATAAGTTTAATTTATTAAAAATAAAGTAACCATAAAAAACACTTAGAATAATAATAGGTTACTCTAATACAAATTAGTTTTACTTATATTTAAATTTTAAAAAAGTATTTTCTTTTAAAAAAATATTTTTTCTAATTTGGTCATTACACCTTTGGCAAAAAAAAAAAAAATAATAATAAATAAATTCATCATTACACCAGAAACTGTCCAGTGACCATCGCTTGTCTTGGTTCTTGTCCAAGACTATATAACATGGGTGTATTGAATTAGGAGAATTAAAGATTTTTATGGACTTTAAAAGTCAGAAGGTATTCAATAATGACTTTTAAAAACTCTATAAAAATCAAGAAGTATTCAATAATAACTTTTAAAGATTTTAAAAAAGTCTATACAAATCAGGGGGTATTCAATTGCAACTTTTATAAAGTCTATAAAAGTTAACAGGTATTCAAAAAGTCATTGATTGTTATAAATAATAGACTTTTGTATACTTTTATGGACTTTTTATATATGTTATGAATAAAAAATCTCCACAATTCTCCTTCACTTCCTCTCAAAATTTCAGCCGACTTTTTTTTAAAGCCACATACAAAAAATAAAATAAAATATTTCACAACCTTAAAAAAAAAATTAACACACAACATATAAATCTATTGATAAGAATATGTTAATGAATGCGTGTCTAAACACAATTAATTATTAATTAAATTAACCATTATAGATAGTTTAATATAAACATAATTTTTAAAAAGTTTAAAATATTCTATTTTTTCTTTTTTTAAATAGAATATGTAATTTATATACATAAAAAATTATATAGAATTATCATATAAATTTTAAATTAATTATTTTTAATTGATTAATCATATGTAGTGTGTTTGTTTTTTTTTTTATTATTAATGTAGCTTTATTTTTTTTTTATAATTGCAATAAAATGTTTGTTTTATTGCAAATCTCACATTTTAATTTTTGTTATTTGAATTTTTTAATGTCAATAATATTTTATATAACATTAAGAAGTTAAAATAATATAAAAATAAGAATTATTATAATGTGATATATAAACACATATTCAGATAATGCAATCAAATAATAAATTTTCTAATATCTATGGCTTTAAGTTATGCTCGATTGGTGAATATTTGGAATGATCATTTTAATGAAATTTTGTCTATTTTGCAAAGTGACAAAGAAGGCGTGAGCTGGTCAATTAGAGTTCCTATGCAGATGGAAGTTAATGGCAGTTGAGTGTTCTTATATTTTTTTGAATATTCTCCTTTCTTTGTAGCTAAAAAAAAATAATCGTATTAATTAATTATTTAACATTCTTACTTAATAAAATAGATATTAGAAATCAATGAAAGTCTATTAATATCTATAAAAGTCTATTAATATCTATAAAAGTTTTTTAAAATAAAATCTTTAAAAGTCATTCATAACTTTATAAACTCCACATAAATCATTAAAAATTCATAAACTCTGCAAAAATCATTCACTTAAAAAAAATCTATAAAAATTTTAATTGAATACATTCTCCTTAGTTTTATTTAGAATAAAGTAGTATGATTAAAAGATTGGCTTTAGAATGGTGCCCCTTTCCTTAATGGCCATGATAGTGCAACCTTCCAAAAGTTGGTTGCTATTGGGAAAAAAATTTGATGGGTAGCTAACCCACTAAATCTGATGACTCACTGTTTGAAGTGGATCACTTGTCAGCCACAGCCCCATTGACCTTATAATCATCACCACGCATTGATTCAGATAAAATAAGATCCCTTGGATTATCTATCTATAGATATAAATGAGAATCCGCGCTTAAATTGACACATTATTATTATAACAAACTTAAATATAACAGACATATTATATTATGCCTTAAATTTACAAGTTAAAATTAAAGCCCGCAGCATCGAGCGGGAAACTTTTGTAGTTGTGCATGAAAATGAAATATTAAACGAATAGAAGTTAGATTTTTCATATTTGATTTCTCAGGAGTCAGGACTTGGTATGATTTTTCATTTCCTAATTTCACTTGTTGAGTTGAGGATTTGTGAATGGGTGATCTCCACTAGTTTAACATCAGCAAGATCAATGGCCTTGCTCTGGTTGCTGAACAGCACTATCATCTTTCCTCTTGCCCCACAGTACACAATAAAGGCCCAATATGATGACAAGTGCTCCTATCAAGCTGTAACAAAGTCAATAGTATATTTTTATATAGCCTGGATTTTTTATTTTTTCATATTTATCATAGGTGACGTAGAAATAGAATGAAACTTACCTGCCTACATGAAGTCTCTCTTCAAAAGCAATAGCTGAAAATATTCCTACAATTATAAGGAGCAGTGGACTAAACATGGCTACAAAAACTGGCCCCCTGTTGCTAATGCACCAGGTCTGTAAGTAGTACACTAATGCAGAGATCACAACTCCCTACATAACAAAACCAAATTCATATATATATAATATACGCTATGTTTGGTTGGTAAAATTGATTAGGAATGGAATAATTATTATGTAAGGATTAGTTATTCTTTATTTTGATTTAAATTTTAGACAAAAAATATTAATTTTATAAAAAAACAATTTCATAATTTTTATAAAATATATATTCCACGAAAAATTAAAGAATTAGTATTTTTTAAACTATGGAATAGAGTACTACTATTTTTACCATTAAAAAATGTTGACAAGTTCAAACTCACCACTATTATCTCTTTTTTGTGTGTGCAGATTTTCATTTTATTTTTTTAATATATATATATATATATATATATATTAGTGTTTATTTTAAAATTTTAACTCCCTTGATTAATTTTTTGCAAAAAAAAAAAAAAAAAAATTGAGCAAATAGAACAAAAGATTAAATTAGGTAATTACTTTAAAAAATATTTTTTATTTTTTTTAATTATAAGTCAAATAAATTTTTTTATTTATTATGCATTTAAATTATTTCTTAATAAAATTTTATAAAATTATATTTAATTTTAATATTAATAATGAAATTAATTTATAAAGATATTATAATTATTTATGTGGAATAAAATAGTTATTTTAACCAAATTATAGAATTAAAATAATTATTCTATTTATAATCTACTTTATTTATTAGGAATAATTATTTTATTTCTTATATATATATATATATTTTCGAACTAAACATAGTAATAATAAAACAAATAAAAGGCTAACTGTATAACAATAAATAGAAGAATTAATTAATAATAATATTTGATCAGGACTGACACAATATACGATGGAAAGGAGCTGCACATTCCACTCCAACTTCCACAGCGTAAGATTTCTTCCAAAAAACAAGGCTAGGAAAGAAGATTGAAGTGATGCGAAAAAGCATATCAGAGTGGTAAGTGATAAGCGAGCTGGGTACACTTTGTAGACCACGGCCTGAATAAATACTTTGTACATACACAATTAGTCATTGATCATAATAAATTCATATTTATATATACAAAGAAAGCACAGAATTAATTACCTGGAGAATTAGCCATGCGCTCCATGCGATGTGGCTGGCGAGGATAAGAGCAGAACCCTTGATCCAGTTGTCCTTATTTGCATGAGGTTTGGTGCTATGAATGCTTATCAGAGGTCTCTCCTCAAAGCTATTATAAAGATATTCACCTTTCCAGAAGGTGAAAATGAGAGATCCACCCACGCAAATAGCCGTGCCCAATAACTTAGCCCATCCTCTACTGCTTGTAATCTTTACTTTCTCCATTCTGCAGGGGAAGAGCTACATAATTAAGTGGTTTGTATATATATGATATACAATTAATTAATATAAATGGATATATAAATTAACATATACCCAAGTACAAGTGCCATTAGGAACGTCAAACTTGGAATTACATTACTCAATGCGCTTGCAACAGTTGCAGAAGTATATGCTAATCCAGCATAGTAAACGTTAAGATGGATGGTTGTTCCTAAGGAAGAAAGCACAAAAATCTTGATCATCACTGGGAGCGAAAGCGAAGGCCGCTGCTTCCTGAATGCAGCTTAATAATTTAACAATAGCTGAGGATACACATACTGAAATACATAAATTGAAATCATTATATCTATATATATATATTAATAAACAAAATAATATTAATTACCTTTCAAGAATATAAGCAACGGGGCCTAACAAAATCATGGCAATTAAATGGCGGTAAACCACAAACACAAGTTGATTGAGTCCCTTCTCAAGAGCAATTTTCATGAGGATGTTTGAACCTCCATAAGCTAACTGGATGAGTATCATTGCTGCGTATGAAGCCAAGGTTTCCATAATTGCAATTAACACTTTTAATTCTCACAAAGCTTTAAATAAACAAGCAATATCGGGTAAATAGCCCAAATGGTACCAATCCTTTGCATTATATTTTAAATTGGTACCAAATTTTTAATTTTTTTTTTGGTACAAAAACTTCAATTTCGCTTTCAAAAAATGGTACCCATTGGAAATGCGGTGAGATTTAGCTGACGTGGACGTCGAAGCTCCACATCAGCATGATACTCAGCATTCACATATGTGAACTCTCAATTTTGCACCCTTAAAATGCTGCCGTAACTTGACAGGTGCTAAATATAGTGCGTTACGTAGAGCCGGTACGACGGTTCTGCTAGCCGGTTAACGAATAGGGGTCAAGGGGGCAGCGCCCTCTCAAAAAAATGGATTTTGAGGCATAATATTACAAGGAGACTGACACTTTTCTGATTCTGACTGGAATTTCTATACCAAACAATACTGTCCTAAAACTAATTGGATTTTTTTCAAAATTGACTGTCAAAATATCCGATAATTAATTTCAGATCTACCGCCATTGACCAGTAATTTTTTAGACTTCATAATACTCCAAAAACTGACCTGAAAATCCCAAAAACTGACCCAGAGACTCTGAAAACCCAGAAAAATTGACCCAAGGACCCACTACAGAGTTGCCACGCGGACGTCTACGAGGCAGGCCTGCGGATCCGCGAGCTTGCCTCGTGGCCGTAGTAAGGCGTTTCTGCGGACGCGCCAGGAGGTTGACGGTAGTCCTCCGTCTTCTCTCTCGGACGCACGTAGTTCTGAGGCGCGTCCGAGAACCGCTCTGGCGACTATACCCCTGTGCAAGGAAATGACCTTTTTACCCTTTCTTTAACCTATTTTTTCAGCCCTTTTTAGTCTTTTCAGCCCTTATTTTCTCCTATAAATATCCCCTCTATTTCTCATTTTCAATTGACCCCTTGAGCATTTGTTGATAGTTATCCACTTACTCTCTTCTCTCTCTCTATAATTATTTTTCTCACACTCATTTTGAGTAATCACCATATTTAATTAAAATTAATTAATTTTTTTAATTAATTAATCTTTAACTCAATTTGATTAATTAATCATTTTAATTAATCACTTTAATTAATTAATCATTTTAATTAATTAAAAATTGGGTAATTAAGCAACCATATTATCAAATTAATTTCTTTTTTAAAATCCACTCTCCTATCCTCATTTTTTTGAAAATGGAACTCCGCTCAGGTAAAACCACTTTTCCACCACACAAACTCAAAAAGAAGGTATATCTCTTACCTTTATTCAAACCCCAAATCAAATCAATCCAATCAAATTTGACTGATCCTTAAACCCCTCCATTTGACCGTGGAATGAATTACGTGGGTTTTGATTCCCATTAAATGGAATACGTAGGCACGCTTGGAATCTAAATCCAAGTCTTAAATCCAAATCTCAATCAATCCCCTTACCCTTTTATTTTTCAATGTAAAACCATTGTACATGTAAATGTTAATTAAATGTTATTAGTTAATTTAATTATTTTGGAGTGAAGGAGCGATCTTGTGATTTTCCTAGTATCTATAAGGGCTAGAGGAAATACTCTCCTTTACTTGTGGATGTTTAAATACTTGTTCTTTATTTTTTCATGCACTCATAATTATGCCATGCTTATGCACTATAAATTGCAATTAATATTTGTCATTCATGAAATCAATTTTCAAGTCAAATTAAACTAAAAAGTCAAATTGAGATTATTTTAAATAAAAAACCTAGTCTTTAAACTCAACTTGATTCGAGGACTAGTGACTTTATCCTTAGGTAAATTAATCAAAAATTAATAAATTGGAGTCAAATTGAGTTTTTCCTTAATTTTTCCATTTAAATAAATTAGAGTGGCGACTCCTAATCTCTTTCAAAAATCAAATCAATTTTCTGAGGCGATAGCCGCTTCCAATCATGAGCACCGAAACTCGTACTTTAACTCCCTTAAAAATCGTTTGCTTTTACTTAAGGTAAATTTCATTTTCTTCCGAGCGAAGGGAGGGACGTTCGAGCGAGGCCTCACAACGTCACAGTATAAATAATCATGTTGGTACCAAATCTTTGGACTATATTTCCAATTGGTATCAAACCTTTGGATTATATTTCCAATTAGTACCAATTCTTTAATTATTTTCTTTTTGGTACAAGAATTTCAATTTGTTTATGTAGATCGTTTTGAATTTGATTTCCCTGTCCCTAGGATTTGTGGCATTCGTCCGATTGCTGACCGCCACCCTTTTGTAGAAACTCCAGAACCGCTCATTGTTCATATTTCAACATGGAAGAAGGAATTTGTGATTCAACTTGTGATCGATTCGGAATATTTCGTGGGGCTCATATAATGAGTTGGACAATTAGAGGTGAGTCATGGATGACGTGGAGGCTTAATGTAATGCTGATGTGGAGTTCTGCTATCTACGTCACCAAAAATTAAACGGAATCCAATGGATACCCTATTACATGTAAGAGAAATTGAAGTTCTGGTATCAAAAAAAAAAAAATAAAAATAAAAAATTAAATCACTAGTACTAATTAGAAATATATTCCAAAGATTTGGTATCAAGAGGGCTATTTATATTGTGACGTGGATACTGAGTGTTATGCTTATGTGGAGCTCCGACATTCACGTTTGCAAAATTTTATCAGATTTTAAATGGATATCGTTGCCTGAAAGTGAAATTAAAGTTTTAGTATTAAAAAGAAAAAAATTAAAGATATGGTACTAATTTAAAATACAGTGCAAAAGATTAGTACTATTTAGACTATTTACCCAGCAATCTCAGCCATTTATTTCTCTTCTTCTGCTGGTACAAGTGGAGAGTGGAAACGATGACATATGCGATGCTTTATGCTTTTATTAGGCCTGGCCACTGGAATTTTATTTATCTATACTACACTGCTAGCTGTAACCGATAATAATTAAGCAATACAAGGAATCTTGAAGAACGAACATGTTCTGCTAATGATGAATATTACTTCAACTTGTTCTTCCAAGTTCCAACATATATATAGTTTCTATGCTCACAAAGCTTTAAATAAAGGAGCAATCTCAGCCATTTATTTCTCTTCTTCTACTGGTACAAGTGAAGAGTGGAGAGGATGACATATGCGATGCTTTATGCTTTTCTTAGGCCTGGCCACTGGAATTTATGGCGGAAATAATATTGATGACTATAAATTTTGGCGAATATGAAAAGAAAAAAGTCAAAAGAGTAAATTTAAGAAAAAAAAAATGAAATATTTAAAAAATATAGTAAAAAAATAGCGGAAGTAGAGGCATTAGCCCACACCTTCAATAATTTTTATATTAATAATATTAATGAACCAAATTACTTAATATATAAAAATTAATAATCAAGTAAATGTTAGTGTGTAAACAAAAAAATTATATTATGAGAAAATAAAAAAATATATTAGAAAAAATATGATATAAATATAAATAATTTGAAATGATTTTAATAATGAAATTTATATAAAAATTGAATTAGAAGAGAAGATCAAAAATGGTGTAATTGGAATTTTTAATTAAAAAGAAAATAATTTAATAGAATAATAAATGAAAATTGAAAAGAATATAATAAATAGAAAAAGAAAAGGATAGTTTCCGCCATTTTTTTTTACTAGATTTTTAGATATTCCGTCAATTTTTTTTCTTCTTAAAGTTACTATTTTGGCTTTTTTGTTTCATATCCGCCAAAATTTATGGTGATCAATACCATTTTCACTAAAAATTTTAGATATTTTGACATTTCAACCCAAAATCACCATAATTTAAAAATTACTTTATATTTCACCTAAATTAGGAATTTATTTTTTCAAATACATTAATTTGGTAAATTGCCCGAAATTTTATTTATGTATATTGCACTGCTAGCTGTACACCGATAATAATTAAGCATTACAAGTAATCTAGAAGAACGAACATGTTCTGCTAATGATGAATATTACTTCCCTTCAAAAGAAATACTCTCTCCGTTTCACAATAACTGTCGTTTTAAGATGATGCACATATATTAAGAAAACTATTAAATAATTTTAATTTTAATTAATATGGACAAATATATCCTTATTTTCTTTCACCAAATAAGAAAAAACATATGAAATATTAGAATTAGAATGATGATAAAGTTGAAAAAAAGTTAATAAATACTGCATTGAACTCTTAAAACGACAAATAATTTGAAATAAAAAATTCTTTCTAAAACGACAGTTATTGTGAAACAGATGGAGTATTTATAATTATAATTACTTCAACTTGTTCTTCCAAGTTCCAACATATATATAGTTTCTATGCTGACTGTATTCTCGAGAATGTCCGGCCAAGTGGAAGTGGTTGCTAATATGATATAACTATTGATATATGGAGGTTGTACCTTTGTTGATATAGTTTCTAGCGTCAGCTTAGCTTTGTTGGTATCACGAATTAATATTAGACTCCAATAACAAGCCAAAATAAACGTGCCTTGCTGAACAGAAATTTTGATATACTTTGCATGACTCTGACTGTTGTTATCTGATTTTTAATAGTTTTAACAATTTAAACCCCTACTTTTTTTTTTTGTTGAATATTTAAAACCCTACTTTTAAAAAAATTATTTTTTAAGTAAAATAAAAAATTAAGTGAGAAATGGCATCAATTTAACAAATGTGATTATTATTGGTTTTATGGAAAGTGAGCAAACGACTGAAAGTAAAAAGATCATGTTGTATGCCAAGTCCAACATTTTGTTTGAGAAATTATTCTACTATAGGCCAATAATTTCTTATGATTTTATGAAGTAGAAGTAATAAGATCATTGGTCATTTCCCTTCAATTGGATTTTTTTTTTCTTTATTATTTGTTTTTAATTATGATTGTGTCCAAGTCTAACTTATACCAGAGAATGCTTAATCTCTACTGTTGAATGCGTTTAAAACGGAGAGGGATAATCTAGAAAAGGTTAACATGAATTTGGAAATTATTAGTGTATTTCAATGGGTGATTCTGGCTGTTTTACTTCAATCATATTTTGGGTGAGATTTATTATTATTATTTTTTTTCTCTCTTAGGTTCAGTATTGATCATCAGATGGTTCAATTATATATTCATTGCGGGTTCAGTTAAAAAAATAAAAAAAGGATTCATGGTAGATTTTGGTCATTGAACGATGGGTGTTTGGTTGTTGGGGGTATAGGTGGAGAAAAACAAATAGGATGTTTTTAGCAAAGGAAAAAAAGAGGGTGTATCCGCGGCCAAATTTAGAGAGGGCTTTACGGCTGCAAGCTAAAGAGAGTAAGTTAAAGGTTTGGCTCAAAATTTTGTTTTGGCCAAAATTAATGATTTAATTTTTTTTTTTCAGATAGATTAACTGAATTGAATTTTTTTGTAGCTATATGAGTTAACAGAGAATTAATTTATGTGACTAAAATTTTCTATTTTTTTATCTAATAATTGTTGCTCATGAAATTTTCGACTTATGATCTGCAGGGGTGATTTAGAAGTTTCAATATGAACAGTTGGGTATGGTTGTCTTGTGGACAATTCCTTGGTTTAGCAAGCAAAGTTCCTTATGAAGCCACAAGAAAGGATCTTTAGCCTTCTGCCCATAGGAGTCTGCATCTTTAGACAAGTCAAGTGGACTGTAATCAAGGTATTGAAATTTGATATTTAAGAATTCTCTTTTTTATTTTAATCTCCAATATTTGACTTTGTTTCTCTGTTTCAAGACCCGGATAAATTATATACTATTATTGTGATTCCAACTGGCTAGGATTCTTCTTCTGCAGGACTGGTTGTGGCCATAGACAAAAATTATTATTTTTTTTAACTTTTTAATACTATAAATACATATTAAAAAAATATTTTTCTTATTTTTAGAGATGTAAAATCACTAATTAAAATTTTATATTCAAATTTAGTAATCAAATTTTTTTTATTTGATAATATAGTCAAGTTGAGAATAGAAGAAAGTGCTTATCTTTTATTTTTGTTTCCAATATATAGATAAAATTTTTAATTTTAAAATTAATGCACAATATAATTATATGTAGCTATTTATTAAAAAAATAATCAATTGAAAATAATTATTGTCCTAAAATTTAGAGATTTGATAACATTAATTTCAAAAAAAATATAACGTTAATAATAAAAAAAATATAACATTAATTATAACTTTAAAAATAAAAAAGTAGAAAATATTTTTTTGATTTACAAAAAAAAAAATAGGTAAGTGATAACATTTATTAAGCTAAATAATATCGCTAATTATAACATTAAAAATAAAAAAAAGACAAATTTTTTTATTGGGCTAAAAATAAGTAGTTGATAAGAAATTAATGATTTATTTCATTAGTACATTTAAAAAAAATCTACAACCTGTATACACTAAAGAAAAAAAAATATAGGCCCCTCTATTTTTTGGCCTATGCCTTAAGCCGCCACTGGTCTTCTGCAGTTCTTCACATGTTGCAAAAGTATACGCTCTCAGGAAGTTGTTAGGTTTGCGGAGGCTAGGGAATCGTATAACTGCATCTTTGAATCTGACTCCTCACTAGCTATGGATAGCATTAAACACAATAAGGCTACCCCTTGGGATCTTTTTGCCATTTTAGAAGAAATCTGCAGGGAAAGAGCTAGCATAGTACAAGGAAATGTTTTTAGAAAGATTAATAGCAAAAGCAAACTTTGTTGCGTATTGACTATCCAAGTCTTATTGTATTAGT
>CATKHJ010404705.1:0-15342 GCA_949750685.1 Vernicia montana | reverse complement strand
ATTTATTTATATTGGTATATTGATATGTAAAATGGTATTGATTTATTAATAATTTTTATATTAATATTTGAAAATATAATTGATTTAATTATATTTATTATTGAAAAATTGGAAATGATATGTATATATTTGATTATATTTAATATTGATATTTGAGATAAAATAAATTATATTTAAATTATCAAGTTAGTATTTTAATTGAAGAAAATACTTTATAAAATAAAATATGAAATTTGATTTATTGTGATTAATTAATTTAGTGTATATTAAAGAATTTTGGAAAATATTGTGAAAAATAGATATTTGTTTTAATAAAATTGAAATTGTATGTAATTATTTATAAGTTAATTATTGAATATATATATTAATTATTAGCATATTATATGAGTAATCAATATATATATATATATATATATATGATGATAATAATAATAATAAAAGTATTTTAAAAAAAAAAAGGAACAACTTTAAAATGGACAGCACATTAAAACTGGGCAAAAGAGAAGCAAAAAAATCGGGCAAATAAGATAAGGAGCAGATCCGAGAGAGAGAGAGAGAGAAAAGAAAGATAGCTCCGATCGCCGCCGTCTGACCGTGGCCTAGCATCACCGCCGCCACCAGCACGTCGCCCATCCTCCAACGATCACAGGGAACCAAGCCCGGCGAGGAATGGCCACTGGACGACGCCCCAAGTGCCGCCTGAAGCGGCTGGAGGGTCTCTCGCCGGTGAAGCTTCTGACCAGTTTTTCGGCGACATCTCGACTTCGGTTTCCAACGAATTTGGTTTATTTGGAATCCTCGTTTCTTGTACTTCAATTTGATATATCATTTGCTAATTTTGGACAACTTTTATTTTGACCGGAATCCGGCGTCACACCGACTACCGAAGCCATTTCTGGCGAGTTAAAGAGGGTGGCATATGTATATGGACTCCTCAAGTCTTAAGCAATTTATTGGTACTCTCGGATCGCAATTCATTTGTCGTTGAAATTTTCCAGCCATCGGACTCTGGCGACCCCTGAACGGGCATTTTCGGACAATAGCTCCGACTCGTTAAACGAGTCCATTGGTATAAATCTCGTCTTTTAATTGTATTTAGATAACGAGATATGAATTTATTTGTAAGAATTTAGGTATATAATTTATAATGATTTAATTAGCATAAATGGGTAATTAAATTGAGTTAAATTATTAATTAGATGATTATTGAAATTTATTGGTGAATAATTGGAGGGAATTAAAATATTATTTATTAAGTTGGATTATGAATCGAATGATGATTGAAAATTATTGGAAAGATTAAATTGATGGATTAAGGATTTTATTGAATTATTTTAGATGTTAATTTAGTAAAGATTGAATGAAATGGCTGATGAGATTAGAGTATTGAAGGTCCGGATTGGATCAATTGATTACAAATTGTTGATGAGTTAAATGTGTATTATTAAGGAAATTAAGTTTAGTGTTAGCAAAGGTGTTGCCGAAATTTTAATAGATAATTTTAGAAATATATGAGAAATAAATCATATAATTGTATATGATAAATAATATTATGTTATTAGGAGAATATTGAAAAGGAGAATTCTAGGGGATAACTACCAGATGTGAATATCTAGAGATCGAAATCTGCAGTCTGGGTGAGTAAAGGATTTAACATTTCAATTAAATTTAAAATTACAACGCTAAATCGAATTTATTTATTTTCAAATTTTATTACATATGTGTTTTGGAATATAAAATTCCTTTAATGATTCATAAGTATTAATAATTAAATATCGGCATATATGTTACCAAAATTTATCATAAAAAGTTAAAGAATCTAATTGAATATAAATAAGAATTATGTATACTGAAGTGAATCATGAAAGATTTAAATATTTTCATTTTATAATCGTAAATAAGAAGAAAGAAAATTCATTTAAAAATTGACAAAAGTCTCAAGTGTTTATATATATATAAAGATAGAAGTTCCATAAATAAGCTAAAGAATTAAATGATATGAGAAATGACATATGAGAATGATTGACAATTAATATCTTTTTTTATAAGAATTAATATTATTCTTTATAGTAATACGACCGTTGATAAACCATTGAGTCTTGAACACCTTAATTACCATTTGTATGTTACATGTGTTATATCGGGTAACCCTGTTCATCATTCTTCTATAAATGTAAGTGAACCCTGAATCTCATATTGATTATCGAAATCATGAAAATCGAAAATTTGAAACAGAGATTCCCAACTGATGTGGGTAATACATAAGACTGTGTGCACACAGAAAATTGATATTTGTGTGATATGATATGGGGGCACGTTCTAAAAAAGAACCTCTGCCTCGGGTATGCCAAAAGTGCCTCTACCCCAACTATAAGGAAGCTTTATGCTTCGGACATGCCACAAGTGCCTATGTCCCAACTATAAGGAAGCTTTATGCATATTTCCAAAGGAACCTCTGCTTCAGGTATGCTCAGAAGAGCCTCTACTCCAATTTATAGAGTGATCTCTGTTACCTTTGGTTACTGAACAATCCAAAAACGTCCGAATATTTGTTTATGGCCACCCAGTCAATAGATTCTGAAATTCATGAAGCCATTACTGTACTTGACATTGAGATCTCAAAAGTGAAATGGTCAATTAATTTTCAAAATTATTTACACCTGTTTCATTAAAATCAATAATTAAATTGAACGTATTTTCCATAACTCCTAAGATTTGTACATACATATGCGTATATGAGATTTAATTTAAACAATTAAGTTTAATGTTTTGATATATATAAAGTTTCACTGTTATATGATTTATTTATTCATATGTTTTCTTGATAATGATTTTAACTATATATATGATTTTATTCTAGATAAATAGTATCTTACATAAGTGTACGAATTTCTCAATTCAAAAATTAATTCTTAAATGTTTAAATTATATATATTGATATAAGGATTTAATAATCCAACTATAAATGATTTATTGAATCATGGATATTTAATATAATTATATGCATTTTCTTAATCAATAATGATGAAGCTGATTTCAACCGAAGTGAGATCGCTTGGAATAGTTCACATTTGTTTGAGTTCGATCTGAGCTGATGCGACCTGTAAGAAAAAACAAGAATTAAGTGGGCTAGGCGGGGTGCCTAGCAAAGCCACTCCGACGGTCAAGTTAGTGAATTGGCTCAATAATGTTTAAGTATTGCTTGTGTTTGTGTTAGCAAGTATGCATGTACCTTTTGTCAGTTTAATTCTGAGGTATTTATAGGAGATATATCCTTATAAGAATTGAATATGGATTTCCTTAACCGATTCGAATATAGAATGGCTTACTGCATCGTTCTGATCCTTTTCCTGCTTGGATACGAATTGGATGACTCTTTATTTGACTTTAGTCAATGGGCTTGTAAATATATTATATTGGGTCGGGCTCAACTTACTTTATTACCCAGTTCGGTATATTTTGTCCCTTATCAATATTAAATTTTATTGTTTATTAAATTTTCAAAAATAATTTTAAATTTTTTCACAAAAATATATAATCTTTTAATTTATTTTAGATAAAACAAGTTATATTTCAAGATTAGTCAAGTGAGTAATATTTGAATTTAGTTAACATGTTATGCAAGTTAACTTTAACATGTTCAAATTATTTTAAATTTCATACAAATTTGAATTAATTGCGAATCTAAAATAATTATAAGCAAGTTTAAATCAGATTTGCATACTAACATATAATCTAGTGAATATGATCTGGACAAAAGATCCAAGTTCGATTTTTCTCCCATGTTAAAAAAAAAAAAAATTAAATTGAATCGAATTTACAAATCAGATGAAAATTTGCATTTTTTTTTTATTATACTTTCATAGAGTTGATATCTCCTAATAATCTTAAAAGATTATTGGTATGATATGAGAGGAAATACATATTTTCTACATTATTATTTTATTAGGGCTTATAAATCAAGTTTAGTTTGGCTTTTACTAAGATTAGATGCATCAACATTGACTCCATTTGAATAAAGTAACTCTCCTGTCCATTGTTAACTAGAGAGCAAACACAAGTAGCTTTTATTTAGTAACATGAAAGTAGACGCACCTACTTTTTAAGGAAAAGCCCACACTAACAAAGAAGGGCATACCCTATAGTTTAAGGCAGTACTATACAACTTGCATTAGAAATAAATGATGTTTTTTTTTCCCCAGTAGCAATTACATTCACTCCTCATTTGATAAAATTTAAAAGTAAAAAAAATGGAAAGTAACTGTTAAATATAAATTTATTTTTTATTTACATATAAAGAATTAAAATTTTATGATTTCTTTTATATTCAAATAATTTGAAATTTTGTGAAAATAAAATCTAATTTTAAATATACTTATAATAATAATAATAATAATTATTATTATTATATTTAATTATTATCTTAAAAGTGAAATTTGGATATGGATTCTTGAAATGGGATTTAAAAAAAAAAAAAAAAAGGGTGTGATAAACATGCCTTAATTAATAAGATATAATATTATGAAGATAGAATTTATTTATTTGTTTCAAACAAAGATGTTTGATTAGATCAAAGGCTTTAGGTGTGAAGCAATCCCCACACTAATAATATGATGGTTTGGATCTAATATGAACAAAAAAGAAAGGTCAGTGAGATTTTGCAGAAATATTTAAAAAACAAATTGTAAAATTTCAAGTTTCAACAGAATTAGGTTAACAAAAGTCTACTTAGAAATTCAACATTTCAGGCAAGGATTGAATTGTTCAGAACAAATTAAAAATAAAATGGAAGTAATGGTAATAGAATTTCTATAAACAAAACATAGCTCTATTGATTCAATAATATGAAGTTGTGAAAGCAATTTTGTGTAATCTTCCAAAATATTGAGAAATTGATTCAGTGCACATGTTTTACAAATAGTATGGTTAACATTTGCACTTATCTAACAATTCAATTTTGGGGAAAGTATAAAGGATAATAAACTTATTTCCTAGTTACCCTTATATTGATTTCAATAATTTAAAATAAAAGCAAAAATAATGTTAAATTAAAGATTGTGATTGTTTAATTAGCCCAAGGTGGTTATGGTGATATATTGGAAATCTTTGTGTTATCCAGCTGAAAACAACAAATACAAATAGTTATATATACATATTGATATTGGTGGCATCTGAAAAATAAAATAAAGGAAAAGGGACAAAAACAAAACAGAAGACTTTCAAAGGCCAACAAAAGTAGGTCAAAGTTCAAAGGCGAAATACACAAGACAATGGCTAGGCTACTTCAGTTTCTTAACAGCATACAATGTTTTCACATATATCATAACACCCACTTCAAACCATTAAAGAATTAAAAAAAAAAAGAATTTTACCTTCTTCCCTCCTTTTACTGGTTTCACCGCGCCAAAATGACGCTGCTTTATTGGTTTTTTAGTCATTATCTTATAGAGTTATTTTACTAGTATAATATATATATATATTCGGTTTTAAATTTATTTAAAAAAAGAGATTTAGTGTCTTTTTTTTTTATTTATTTGAAGAAAATATTTGGTGTTTAATAAAATACTCATATTAGACCCGTTTGAGAAAATAAATCAATTTTGATTGATGTTTAAGTTAGTTTAAAATTATTGTTAAATATTTAGATAAAAGAAATTTAAAAAAAAGAAAAGAAAAATAAATTTAAAAAAAAAAAAACCACCACATTCATCATCTTTGGTTTTTTTGGGATCAATAAGGACAGGCTGGAACGATCCAAACCCTCCAACCCCACTTCCATTATTATTTGGAGAGCTACAAGATCAATCCACAGGTGATATTTCTTTATTTTTTGTATTATAATATCCAATTACACACACAGTTATATGTATATAAACACAATCAAGAAACCATTAACACAAAAAATTGATTTTTTTAAACAAAATAAAGAAAATTAAAGAAGTTTGCAAAAAGCAAGAAAAAGAAGAAGCCTTGTTGTTCTCTTTTCTTTTTTCTTTTCTTTTGTTTTTTTAATTTTTTAATTTTTTTTTAAGTTTCTCTTTTCTTGTTCCCTCTGCTAAGCATCTTTTCCTCACTTTTGCTGTGCTTTTGCCTCCTCTTCTCTCTCTATTCTTTCCTTCTTGGAATAAAATTTCTTTCACCCTTGTGGGTTTTCTTGCTTTTGCTTCTCTCATTCTCTCCCTTAAGCTTCACCTATAATTTGCTTCTTGTTTATTGTCTCTCTTTCCTTTCTATCTAACCATTTGTTTCTTTGATCAGTAAAGTCTAATTCCTTTCCTTTTTTTTTTTTTTTTTTTTTGGAATTTCCTTCTCTTTCCTTTGATTTTTATTTTAAATTTCCTGCCTTTCTAATCTGGAATTTGCTGCAAGATAATTTTCTTGGGAATTTACAGTGCTTATCACTTCTGGGTTCTTTTGATCACTGTAAAATTCAGTTTCCCTTCTGACTCACCCTCAAGACTGGCAAATTCAGTCTTAGAATTTCTTATTTTTTTAGCTTCAAATCATTGAATTAAATTTCTTTATTGTTTTCTTGCCCCTTAAAATTCTTGATTTTTTTTTTCATTTTTTTTTTGTCACAGGCCCAACTTCTTCTTGATTTTCTTTCCTGTATATTTCTTGAGAAACTTTCTTTCTTCAGCTTCAAGTCCTTGAATTTGCTCTTGCACTTTACTTTTTCTTAATTCTCTTCAAATGGTATAAACTACTTTACTTTTCTTTGAGTTTCTTGTTTAGAGTTCTTAACTTTCTTGATTTACTAGTGATTTCTTGAATTATCTTTTTCTTGGGTTCTTGTTTCAATGGGACTCTGCCATGGAAAACCCATTGAGACCCAACAACATGATTCCAACAGCCATACACTCTCCATTGAAACTGACTCACAACCACCAAATTCTCAAACCAGCAAGACCTCTAGCTTCCCTTTCTATAGTCCAAGTCCCTTACCAAGTCTATTCAAGAACTCACCTGCAATATCAAGTGTAAGCTCTACTCCTTTGCGAATTTTCAAGAGGCCCTTTCCACCACCTTCTCCTGCAAAGCACATTCGTGCATTGCTTGCCCGAAGACATGGCTCTGTCAAGCCCAATGAGGCCTCTATCCCTGAGGGTAGTGAGTGTGATATTGCTTTGGACAAGAATTTTGGATTTTCAAAGCAGTTTGTGAGCCATTATGAGCTTGGTGAGGAAGTGGGTCGTGGTCATTTTGGGTATACTTGCTCTGCCAAGGCTAAGAAAGGCAGCATGAAAGGCCAGGATGTGGCTGTTAAAGTTATTCCCAAGTCTAAGGTTTAGTTCTCCACTTCTTATTTCCTGTGATCTTTTTTTCGGTTTGATGCTCAGTTCATCTGTCTAAAGTAATTTCTTTTATTGAGGTCTATTAACTATTATAGATTATTTTGGGAATTTAGAACCTTGACTGATTATTTTATTATTGACAACTGTTTTTAGCTGTAACGTGAATCCTATTGTGTTGGTGAACTTCTCTAGAGGCTGGTTTTCTACAACTGTTAGGGTGATAATAAGGTTTTCTCTGTTGTTGAGATGCTTGTGGCAGTTGTTGACCTTTAGGTATGATCACAAAGGCATGAGCCTGTTCAGTCATAAATATAAGTAGGTATCATCATGTACTTTTGATTAATTGGTGTTCTTTAAAGGCACAAATGAAGTCACTTTTGACTGAAGTCAGTGCATGATTTATGGGAATTCATGCTTTCAGTTAGTTATGTCAATAGAATTAATTTTTTGCTTATATAGTTTAATTAAAAAGAACTTTGTAATCTTGTTCTAGATCATAAGAGATTATTTAAAAACTTACTACAATGCAGACAAAGTACTTAGTAATCTTCTCCTCATTATTGCTCTCTATTCCTTTACCATAGGATTTCTAGTAGATCCTATTTTTGTTCTAGACCATTCAGGGATCATGATTATTTATAGCTAATGTCATTTGTTTGGTGGCCAAGTCTTTGGAAAACAATAAAACTATTTATTTTATTCTCATGAAAATGAACAATTTTCGCAGATGACAACTGCAATTGCTATTGAGGATGTAAGGCGAGAAGTGAGAATACTACGAGCTCTGACAGGACATAAGAACCTGGTGCAATTTTATGATGCTTATGAAGATGATGACAATGTCTACATTGTGATGGAGTAAGTTTGGCTTGGCTCTTTTTTGTTTTATTAAATGGCACCTACTGTGTTATTCTTGCATTTATATTACATTTAATATGTTACATTTCAAAGTTGTGATGTAGGCTTGGATTAAGTTCTTTTGTTTTCTTTGTGTATTCAATATAAGATGCATGTGTTATACCTATTGAACCATGTATGTAATACTTGGATACTTGACTCTGCTGTGTGTTTTGGTCAAAATCATGACAACTCCATAAAATTTTGTATGAGAGAAAATTTAATTTGAGTTGGCTAAGTCACTAATATGATCAGTGTACATAATCTATGAAATAATGTGTGATTGTCAAATTATAGATTATGTAGGTTTATAATAACAATAGGAACATACTGGGGTTTCTTTTAAATTGCATGTGTGAAGTTCTTTGGACTATCTAGATTGGTGATTACTTTTCTATCATTTCTTTTGCCAGTTATTTTCTCTCAAAAGTAATAAAATATATGCGTTGGTTGGTTAGGCTTCTAAATTGGTCATAGCATAGCATTGGAAGATGCAATTTAAACATTCGGAGCTTACCATTTTTCTGCTTTATATTTTTTAGGTTGTGCAAAGGTGGTGAACTATTGGATAAGATACTTTCAAGGTAATTTACTTGCAAATACTGTTTTTCTTTATTGTATATCTCTTGCTCGTTCTGTGATATTCTAACTGGCTATCTCTGATTCATGATATCTAGGGGTGGAAAATACTCAGAAGAAGATGCAAAGATTGTTATGGTTCAGATATTGAGTGTTGTTGCCTACTGTCACCTCCAAGGTGTTGTTCATCGTGATCTCAAACCAGAGGTAATTCATCCGTAAAAATAATTATTTTACATATGATTTTAATTAAGAAATTAAGCTTTCCAATCATTTTCACCCTGCAAGTTAATCACCTACTTGCAGATGGTGTAACATATGTAATCTGCATTGCTATCTTTGCAGTACATCAGTACTCCACAATTATAATTCCGATGCTCATTATCAATGTGTTTTCCTTTGGTGTCTCATGAAAGTGGTTGCAAATGGAATTTATTGACTGTTAACAGGGAAAATAAATTACAGATTCAATGAATTAAACATGTGGAACAATTGAATACTACGCTGGTATTTGCTAGCAGTGAAGATTTTTTTTTTTTTTCACTTTGTAATTTTGGATACAATTGGTAAAATCTCCTATTTGATTGGAGTTCTAGTTATCAAATTGCACGTTACCATCCCCTAAGATGTCTCAAGCTTTGTGTTTGGACTTCACATATTTTGTCCTGCACCAAGCACAACTTTGCTGCTAAAGTCATAGGTCTTCTTTTCTGACTGTTGCTATTCATGTCTTAGGTGCTGTTTGTATTCCTCAATCAAAAAATATATTTAGCTACTTTCTCAATAAAAAATAAGGGTTCTCCAAGGCATCAAACTGTTGGTGCTGGGAAGCCATTGGACCTAGTGAGAGAACACATTCATGGGTTTGACACCACATCCTAACCCAAAACCTTAAATCAAAGGGTTATGGGTCCTTTCCACTTATGTATCTCCCATTAAACCCCTTTCTTTTCAATGTGGGATTTCTATTCAAACTTGAAATCCCAACAGAGACTCCCCTGCATCACGGGTGTTGGAGAGGGTTAGACATATGCAGCCCTCTCCCCAAATTGCAAGGACGCTGACTGTTCCTATGTTTTGAACTTGTGACCTCTAGGTCACTATAGAGAAATCTCACCATTGTGTTACTTTTCTGGATCAAGGGCTAGATCACTAATCAGTACACTGCACAATATCTTTTTTTTATTTGAATGACTGAGACACTATAACACAAGTTTTGTTCTTAACTAATTTTCTGCCAAATTTCATTTCCTCTTTTCCTAATTGTCATGTGTTATTTTTTGCTTCAGAATTTTCTATTCAGTACTAAGGAAGAGAACTCCCCATTGAAGGCCATTGATTTTGGACTCTCCGACTACGTGAAGCCAGGTCGGGAATACTGCCTTAAGCTAACCTCCCCACCATTCTCTTTTTGGTTGCAAAATGGATTGGAGTTTGACTATTAGATTTTTTTGCAGATGAAAGGTTGAATGACATTGTTGGAAGTGCATATTATGTAGCTCCTGAAGTTTTACATCGGTCATATGGGACTGAAGCTGACATGTGGAGTATTGGTGTTATTGCTTATATTCTTCTATGTGGCAGCCGACCCTTTTGGTCCCGAACAGAATCTGGCATCTTTCGAGCTGTCCTCAAAGCAGATCCAAGTTTTGATGAAGCTCCTTGGCTTTCTTTGTCTCCTGAAGCAATAGATTTCGTGAAGAGGTTGTTAAACAAGGACTATCGTAAGAGACTGACTGCTGCTCAGGCCCTAAGTAAGTTGCTAAAGCCACATTTTTGTTTTTTGTCCTCATTTGATCACCCACCATATAAGAATATATGTTGATTTCTAATATTTTAAAATTCTAATTATTGATGTCCTGATTTTTGTGTTTTAGGTCATCCGTGGTTAGCCAATCATAATGACATGAAGATTCCATTGGATATGATAGTACACAAGCTTGTAAAAGCTTACATCTGCTCATCTTCCCTAAGGAAATCTGCACTGGGGGTAAGTTCTATGGTATATTATTTTTTTTTATGCCTTCAATATCTTTATTTTTTTGGCAATTCTATAATTGAATTTTCATAATTTAATATGGATTGTTAAGGTTTTGGTGAAATCCTTAGCCAATTAGGAAGCTAACTTGTCTTCGTAGGATGTTCAAATGAAGTATTATATAGATCTAATGTAAAAATGGACTTGCCAATACCATAAATATTAAAGTTATTCATGATATGAAAAAAATCGTATGCATACATATTCTAAGGATATATATAGCTAATCCAGATGCTTCCATTTGCAGTTGTAATGGATTTGGACTATTTCACAAAAACCTCTAAAAGCAATGAGTAAAATCAAATGAAGTTTGTCCACATCATAAATGATAGGCTAATTCCAACCTATGAAGTGGAACAATAGTGTAAAAATGTTTCATGTCATGCCCTTGATTTTAAAACTCTGATCATTTCTCTGAAAAAAATGATTGTACTAAGTATTGCTATGTGCAGGCTTTGGCAAAGACATTAACTGTAGCTCAGCTAGCTTATCTCCAGGAACAATTTACGCTGTTAGGGCCAAGCAAAAATGGTTTTATTACTATGTTGAACTTTAAGACGGTGAGCTCTTTTTCTTACCATCTTTTGCACTTTGTCTATGTTTTTTATCTCCCTTTTTTTTTATTATTTTTTTTTCATATTCTGAATGATATTGGAATTACTAGGCTGTAGTAAGGAACTCCACAGATGCCGTAAAGGATTCAAGGGTCCTTGATTATGTTGCCATGGTAATGCTTCGAAAATATTTTTATTAGTTTTGTATTATTTGTTTAGTTTGGTTTAACTGTGTGACCCTTCCTATCAAATTTATGGGGATGGTATCTAAATTGTCTACTTTTTACCGTTTCAGGTTAGTTCTCTTCAATATAGAAAATTGGATTTTGAAGAATTTTGTGCAGCTGCCATTAGTGTGCATCAGCTAGAAGGAATGGATTGTTGGGAGCAACTTGCAAGGCGTGCCTATGAGTTGTTTGAGAAGGATGGGAACAGGCCTATTATGATAGAGGAACTAGCTTCGGTATGTTCTCATCTCACTACCCCTCCTTTCTGACATGAGTGCATACATACTTGTGAATGCTCATGTAAACACATACATTATCTTTTTCTTATATACCTAAATATCTGCATCTATTGGCAAGTGATTAATGAGAAGCCCTGCATTTTAGAGCTAAAATATTGGTGTCAAGCACTGCAGAAGAATGGCAAATGGTTCAGGATTGAATTAATCACTAAATAGCTGCAGTTTTGACTGCCAAAACTACATGATCTTTAGTGTGGACCAAATTGTCCAAAGAACAGTTTGATTTGGACCTTTCACTTGCAAGTCATCCTTGAAAAATAAGGGTAATAGAGAAAGGGCTCTGAGTGAGAGTTTCCAATTATGCTGATTTTGACGACTGAGAAATGTGGAGTGATAGTCTACTGTTTTTATTAGTGCTGCTAGTGAATGGTGAACGAAGAATGAACGAAAAAATGCAGAGTGATTTTATCTTCAGTTTTGTTCTCCTATGTGGTTTAGAGTACTAAAATTTCTCTTGTTTCGTATTTATAGGAGCTTGGTCTTAGTCCATCAGTACCAGTTCATGTGGTTCTCCAAGACTGGATAAGACATTCAGACGGCAAGCTAAGTTTCTTGGGGTTTGTCAGGCTTCTTCATGGAGTTTCTTCGCGCACGTTTCAGAAGGCTTGAATTGAATCCAGCCAACACACATCTTTATTTTTCATTATTTCTGCTCTCCTTGAACCAAAATGTCGCAAGGGGGATACAATGGCATGCTCAGTTATACCCAAAACAAAGCATGTGTTATGTTGATCACTACCAAGGATTGATGCTGCAAATTGAAGCTCTAGCAGGTGCGGTATGCCTCGCTAATGGAACCATTAGTGACATGGTCTCATGTCAAGTATGTTTTTCTTCCTTTTTGTTCTTACCTATATAAAGTTTTTGTTTTTCCTTTGCCTATGATTGGTGCCACTGGGATTAGAGGATTGTACAGATGAGGGTAGAATCAAAATGTGTATTTAGGACTAGCAAACAGCTTTAAACTAAAGTGAGTTTTTTCTTTTATTTTTTGTGGTTTTTGGGTTTATCCCTCGTGTATCCGTCGCACTAAGTTACCTAATAAATTTTCATGTGATCTAATCTACATGAAGTTATCAAACAATCTGCATTGCTTCAAATGGTTTTGACTACATTTGCATCTTGCAAACAAAAGCTATAATCTATTCAATACTTGTTATCTTGTACCTAACTCCTGTATAGAAAATGAGGGTTTTCTCTTTAGAAGAAAGAAAGGTGGCTATATATACTCTTTGGCTACTTCAATCCTATCTTTCAATCTCTAAAATTCTTCATTTGTTTTAGCATGTTGCATGATAATATTTTTCCAAATTCCAATAATAAGAAAGTGAGTTATCAATTTGCACAATTTCCCTATAAATTTTCTATTCTTAATTTTATGTCTTTTGGTTTGTTTCTGACCTTTTAGGTCGCTTATGGTTCTCTTAAATTGGAATGTAATACAGTTAATAGGGGAATAAGATTACGTTTTATGCTATTCTTTCATTTGCAATTATTACTTTCTATTAAATTTGATGAATTTCATATTGAATAATGACAAAATAATAAAAGTGAGCGTTCAATTAGTACAAATTAATTGTTGTGTATGATGGATTTTAACATTTGTCAACTTGTATTGTCTATGAATTTTAACATTTGTCAACTAGTATGGAGTAATATTAAAGTTCCATGCCTAAAAGTATCGTGTTTATAAGTCCCATAAACTGAAGTTTGAGAGGATATCCTTTAGTATGGAGAAAGGGTAAGAAACAAGTACGATAAAATTCTCCTTCAAAAGTTTTTTAAAGTAGTTGTATACTCAAGATTCGAACTAAAAATATCTGGTTAAGTTAGAATAATTTTTCATCAATTGATTTACTATTTCTTGAATAAAGACAATTATCTTTAATTGTATTATCTTTTAGTACAAAAAATAATAATATCACTGAAACTAAAAATTACACTTCCCAGTAATATAAATGAACTAAACAAACTTAACACCAATCTTCCTTCCCACTTCCTAAGAAGCAAACATTTTACACCTCATTAAAAACTAAATTTCCATGAATTCAGCTCATCAATTTATTTTCAGTTATTATATTTTTGTAAGTCAAATAAGCTTTATACAAATAGGTATCAATTTTTAAATTTATACAAATCAATAAATATATTTTTTTTATTATTTTTCAGCTGATCTATATATAATAAATTTTGATCATATATTTTTTTCATATTAATATTTAAAATTATCAAAAAAAAATTAATAATAATAATAATAATAGTTCATTAATGTTAAAATATTTATAAAAAATAAAATTAAATACAAAATATATGTTCCAAAAATGATGTTCAGCTCACTCACGTGTATAGACTCAGAGATTTTACAAACAAATATGTTAAAATTTATTTTATTTTTATATTTTTAACTACATCAATAGATAGGAATAAGATATATAAATTTTTATTTTCATTTTATTTTTGCTTTGAAGTTTTATTTCGTTTGATGTATTATTATTATTATTATGAGAATTCTATATAAATATGATCATGCAAAACTCGTGACACTTGAAAAGGAAGCATCCCACTTGTTACCTGAATCTGTCAACTTCATGCATTTTAAGAATTATCCTAAAATCTTCCTTTAAAAAAAAAAAAACCCTAAAATCTCATGCATTTTAGTTTCATTTTAAGAATTACATTAACAATTAGAAATTTTATTCATTAACACCATACTATTTTTCATATCTTATGAAATAACATAAGAATATAACACAAGATTTGAACTTCTAATCATACTTAACCACCTGAGATTTGACAAAATGGACAATTAGCTTTTGTATTTTTTTTTTATTTTTAAAAAAATTTAATAGATAAATATATCTTGAATTTTGTGTGTGTATATATATATATATATATATATATATATATATATATATATATATATATATATATATATATTATCAATTCTACCCTAATAGAAACCTTAAATCATAATTATAAAAAAAAAATTATTAATTAAAAGGTCAAAAGGCCAAATTTATCCTTAAATTTATTATATTATATTGTCAATTTAATCTTCAAATTTTAATTGAAGTTAATTGAACTCTTTAACTTTGAAAATTTGATTGATTAAGTCATTAATTTAATTATTAGTATTTTATCAAATTCATAAAGTTGAAGCACCCAATTAATTGCTATTGAAATTTAAAAATTGAATTGATAATATGATATGATAAGTTTCATGATCAATATTACTTTTGCCCTTCAAATTAATATGAAAAATTATTATTATTAATATCAATTTAACTTTAGTGTAGAATTAAAATTAAATTCTTAAATTGGGGTAGAATTGAAAAAAAAAAAAAAAAAAAAAGGAATAGGAATATGATATGATAAGTTTCATGATCAATATTACTTTTGCCCTTCAAATTAATATGAAAAATTATTATTATTAATATCAATTTAACTTTAGTG
>CATKHJ010404646.1:0-10603 GCA_949750685.1 Vernicia montana | reverse complement strand
TATAAGCGTTTGGAAAACCTTGCAGAAAACTTCAGTAAACTATCATTCCATTATTTGCCCCTAGCAAAGAATCAATTTGCAGATGTTTTAGCCACACTTGCATCTATGCTGGATATGAGTGATGGAGGGATAATCAGGCCTATTGTCATTGAGGTGAAGAGAGAGCCCAGTTATCATGTCATGAATATTCAGTTGGCAGATGGGAAACCTTGGTTCTGGAACATTTTCAACTATCTACAGAATGATGAATATCCAGAAAGGGCAACCAAATCAGAAAGAAGAACTCTGAGGCAGTTAGCTAGCAACTTTATCCCAAATGGTGATGTATTATACAAAAGAACATGGGATAATATACATCTCAGATGTGTAACCGAAGATGAAGCTCAACAGATTCTGGAATGGGTCCATGGCGGTGAAGAAGGACCTCATATGAACGAAATTGCTTTGGTTCGAAAAATAGCGAATCTAGGGTATTTCTGGTTGTCCATGAATGAAGACTATGCTAGGTATGTACAAAGGTGTCATAAATGCCAGATATATGCCAAGCTTTAGAAGCAACCTCCCATTCCTCTCAACCCAATCACAACTCCTTAGCCTTTTGCAACTTGGGGTACTAATGTCATCAGAAGGATAAACCTGAAATCTTCTGCTAGTCATGAATATATCCTAGTTGCAATTGATTATTTTTCAAAATGGGTTGAAGCTGCTCCTTATCAAGTACTAGATTCCAAAGGAGTGGCTCATTTCATCCGACCTAACATCCTTTGTCGGTTTGGAGTTCCTTTTGAGATCATTACAGATAATGGGTCACATTTTCAGAAAGAGGTGGTCTAGCTATTGAAGAAAGAAAAGATCCAGCATCACAGATCTTCTCCTTATCGTCCTCAAACTAATGGTGCAGTAGAAGCAGCTAACAAGATGATCAAGACCCTTTTACAGAAGATGACTGACAATCACAAAAATTGGCACCAGCAACTACCATTTGCCTTATAGGCATATCGAACTTCTATCCGTACCCCAACGGGCGCAACACCTTACTCACTGGTGTATGGCATATAAGCTATTTTGCCAATCGAGGTTGAAATCAGATAAGCCAAAATCACGCGAGAGAGTCAATTAGAAGAAGCAGAATGGATAAAGGGTTATCATGATCAACTTAATGCCATAGACGAGAAAAGGATGGATGCCTTGTATCGGATTCAAGGTTATCGGCAGAAAATATCAAGGCACTTTAACAAGAAAGTCAGAGACAAAAGCTTAGAAGAAGGGAATCTAGTTTTGAAAGAAATTAGAGCCCCAGTGCATGACCCTAGAGGAAAATTTAGACCGAATTGGGCCGGACCCTATATACTCAAGAAGATCTTGTCAGGTGGAGCAGCCATTCTTATAGATCTAGATGGGATAGAGTTTGCCAGTCCATGCAATTTGGATCAACTGAAGCACTATTTCATTTGAATGTTTTGAATGTAATTTTCATGCATCATGCAAATTAGAACTACGTGGACCTAGTTCTCCAAAAATTATGTTGATCAGTCAAAATTGAATTTGTGTAAGGAGATACGTAGGCAACCCGCTGTGGGTACAAATCTTAATAAAATTATCATTTTTGTCTTTATTATTTGATTTTCTACTTGCATTAAAAAAGAAAAAGAGAAAAAAAAATAAAGAAATAATAATAAAGAAAAGAGCTCGCTAAGTTGAAAACCCCAAAGGGCGGCTTAGGCAAAAATTAGAGCAAATGAAAATGATATATTATTTGAATAAAGATTCCAATTAAATACAGGATCAAAAATAAAAGTTGTCCATAGCTATGTCTAAATTCCTAGAATCTAAAATCTGAAAAAGACTCTACATCATCTTTCTCTTTCCTTTTGAATCAGCTTCCTCCATGGCGACTCCATCTTTAATTTCATAAAGTAAGGCCACCCTCCTAGCCTTCTCTGTTGGCCAATTCATTGCAATCCACCACGAATTGTAATCCTCCAACCTGTCAAAGCTATGGGATGGTAGAATAGTATGAAATCCTCAGAGCCAACCATTCATAACAGCTCTAGCCACAGTAGGGATGATCAAGGTAGAATTAAAGAGGGCACCGTCTGGGGGCATTCATTGTGCATGGCCCATTTGTCGCATTATCCTGGTTTCTTGGTAGAAGGTCACCATATGCAACCCAAGCAGATATACCATTTTATAGCCAAAGCTCATAGTCATGAACTTCTTGATATTGTACCAAGGGCAAAGCCACAGCAGCTCCTTTGAACCTAACTCAAATAGCCATAAAGTCCACTCCCTTTCTGAATTGAACTTGATGAATATCTTACGGGACCTGTACCAGAAGGTTGAATAGTCTCGTCGAGTAGGAGGGGAGACAATCCTTAAGTGTTCCCTTAACCATATCTATTTTGGAAAATGGTGAAGTGAGCAAAGAAAAGAAGAAGAAAAGTAAAATATAGAAGGAAGGAAGAGAACATGAGAACATACCTGCAGAATGATTGGGCTCACAGACCAAGGCCCATTACTCCTATATGCTCGATCCAAGCTAAGAATAGTCTCGGCTAGAACAATGGAAGCAATCGAGCATCCATCCTCTATATGACTCACCAGCTCAATTGTCCTAACATCTCCCCAACCCACAGAGCCTATGAAAAGGAAACATTAAGTCAAGTAGAAAGACAAGGCTCTCATCCGACGATGTTGCCATTCATCCTCTTCAAAATCTCGGGGATCATCAAAATCGACAATCACAGCAGTCAAATCCACCCAATCTCCCATGACCACAGGGCTAGAAGTTGTCACGTCCAATACCAAAAGCCTCTGAAAGGAATTGAAATAGCCTACCCTTTCAACCGGAACAGCCAGATTTGTCTCAGGATCAGAACCTAGGACTACACTAAATTCCTCAAAAGTGGGGCACATCTCCTCTATGCTAGCCCCAAATCTAAACACATAGACATCAGGATCCCAGAATCTCATGCAAGCTCTCAGAAAATCCCAATCAATTTTCACACTCCTTAGGGTTGGCATGGCATTGATTCCAAACCTCCCCAAATTAATGCGTTCCACTTGTTCAAGGTTCTTTGTTCATAAATGCATAGAGTGACTAAAGAAGGGATCCATAATAGAAAGAGAAGAAGAAAAGAAAAAAAAAAGAAAAGACAAGAAAATAAGAAAGAAAAGCAAAAAAGAGCGAGAAGAAACAGTACCTGAAAAGTAGGGGAAGCAGGAATGAGGTTAAGAGCACCAAAAAACCCTATTTATAGACAAAAAAGGTTGAAAAATGGTTTTCCCACTGCAAGAACCGCACAGGGCCTCTGTGGAACTGCAGAGCACCTGTGCGGTCAACATTCTGAATCGCACACACCCTGTGCAGTTCCGCACGTGCCATGTGGGGTTTTGCACAAGGACTGTGCTGTTCCGCATGTGCTATGTGCGGTCCCTACCTCGATTTTTCCTGTCACTTCAAACTTGGTCCTATTTTCCCCAAATTGATTTGTCGTATTGTTTTTCAGAGGAATAAAGATGAAAAAAGAAGAAAAATAAGAGCAAGAAGAGAGAAAAAGAAGCCAGGACATGCATTTCTGCATTCATAATCATACATAAATCCCAAAAGGTACAATACATCATTCCATAGCATGATCATATCATGTGGGTAGTTCGAAATACATCATGTTCTAGTACATGCATATATGCATACATACATCATCCTAGCATATACTATGTATGAAAGAAAGGTTAGAACTAATGTCTGTCGTGCCTCTGCCTCCTCCTCTGTGACGAAGATCTATCATCATCATCCTGTAAAACTCGAAGAGTAAGAGAGGCTGATAATGCTGACCTCAGCCGACCAACCATCTCATGAGAATGACGGGCCCAATCTAAGGGAACCTATAGAAAACAAAACAGAAACAGATCATATTAAAGCTGCATGGGTCTTTTCAAAAATCAGTCTAAAACACAAGCTACATACCTCAGCAACGTCATCTGGGAATAGAGGGTACCCTGATGACACAGAATCAAGAATAGCATATCTGACCATCCCCTGATCTCAGGAGACATAATCCAAGTCCTCCGCAGCCCAAAGATACTGCTGAAAAGCTCTACTGGGTCCAGCACTGGTACTCGAGCCTGCATCTGCACCTGCACCTGCACCTGTACCTGCACCTCTCCCTCCTCGTGAGGTACGAATAGTACCAGCAGTCGGCCTAGGTCGGGCATGCCTCTCAAGAAAAGGTACACCTGGCATCAGCCTATTACGGCAAAAAGCATCATAATCAGCCTCACGATCCAGAAGAGGCTCTATCGGAAGGCTCGCTCCTAAAATATCCTAATCACGAATGTAAAGCCCATATCGCATCTCAACAGGAGGGTCAACAGGAACCACCCTCTCTCCAGTAAACTGGGCTCGGACCCTCTCTCCCAGGTAGAACATCCGGTCAGCTCAGAACCGTAACAACAGATGCAAGGAAGACAAGGTCAAGCTAGACTCTGTCCTCTCTGACATATGCATCATCCTAGATCTGAAAGGTACCCATCGGACCTACAAAAGCCAAAAGCAAGTTATAAAAAGCAGTAAAAGATGTGTTTACAGTGGTACAAAATAAACATTACCTGTGATACTCGAAGATGTGAGAAAAATGTCCTGATCCCATGAAAGCTATGCCTCTCATGTCGGCCCCGGTTCCCTAACCTCCAAGCATAGCCACAAGGAAACAGATCTGCAGAATCATCTCTCAAAGGTGGAGATAAGCGAGGGAAATACTCATAGGCCCAGTACTGCAAATCAGACAACAAATGATTAATAAACAGGGGGCAAGAATATAAAACAGAAGCAAAGGTATCATGACATACCTCCCAAATAATGTGGGTCCCACCCAAGCCGGTAAATACTCCCCGAGAGAAATCAGACATCTCCCTGTACATTGCACAAAGTACAGATCCTCCCTAGTCGTACTCTCCAAGTACAATCAGATCCTCTAGTGAGCAAAGGACATTCATATCAATAGTGTCCCTCCTAGTATGGCAGAATGAACAACCCAGAATCATCAGTATGATGACACGAGCCGCCAACTCATCAGTAAAGGTGCACACATCCAGAGTCATAATCTCGATCCTCTCCCGGAGCCAGACCCGAGAGAGATGAATATGGCCACGTAGCGGAAGCAACCCTAACAGATCTGTCAATCTCTCATATGATAAACTATGCCAATCGGGATAGAACTCCAGAGGTCGGGGACAAAAATTCAATCCCGTCAGCATGGTCAAATCCAAGGGAGTCACAGTCATCTCCCCGCATGGAAAGTGAAAGGTATCAGCAGTGTCCCACCACCTCTCCGCCAAAGCCCTCAATAATGGGAGGTTACTCTCATACGTATACTCCAACGATAAAAAGCCAAGTAGCCCTAAAGGCATAATCAGCTTCCTAACATGCAGATGCGTCTCTAGAAAGGTAGCCACAACCGACAGGTTTGAACTACCTCTTCTAGATCTATAGCTCACTCCCTTTATTATTTAGTTATCATTTTCTAAAAAAAAAAAAAATCAATCGAGCTACTTTGCTTAAATTGCATGCTATCTACATATTTTATTTTTGTGGAAAGCTAACATGTATGACAGGAAAGAAAAAGAGAAGAAAGCATAAATACCTCTATAGCGCAGGTACGAGCAACATGAGTCTCCGCCTCCTGCAGCAGATCTGACGGGTCGGTATTCTCCCACGGGGCCTGATAACTCCCGGTGTGTCGACCGCTAGTTGAAGCCATAAAGAACTTTGAAGAGAATTGAGAGAAAAGAAATTCTAGAGAGAAGTTAGAGAGATAGTGGAAATCTAATAAATGATGAAAAGTGAAGGAAAGTGAGGTGGTTACTCCTTTATATAGGGGGGGTCCACTTGCGTAGTAACTTCCACTGCCAGATCACTCGGGACGCAATTTCAGATCCGTTTCGAGTTAGAATTTAGCACCGTTTGTTCCAGTGTGCTCGCAATATTTTTCTCTTTCATTAGAGATCTCATTTACCCAGATCAAAATTGGAATGCTCCTGGTATGACAGAAACACCAGAAAATTAAAAATACCCTGAAAAATGGAAAACCATCCAAACGAATTCAGAAATACCTAAAAACTAACTGAGCATCAAACTGGACCTCCCAAAACAGATTGGAGTCATCACATTTGCCGAACTCATACCAGATATCCCCAAGTTCACATTTATCAGAATCTCCTACCAGACCGGTCAATTCTGATAAGGGGGCAGTTGTGAATCCTAAATTTCGCACTGTCTAAACCCACGGACATGCAAAAAGGACTCAAAAACTGAAACGGGCAAGAAAGGATCAAAAAAATCGAAGAACCGACTATGGTTTGGCCTGGGTGACCGCATAGGGGCTCCTAGGAACTGTACAGGGGGCCCCAGGAACCGCACAAGGCCTTGTAGTTTCGCACAGGGTCTGTGCGGTCCCAAACAAGCCCTGTGAGGTCCTGGTTGCTTCTGTGCGATCCCAGCTTATGCTATGCAGTCTGAAATCCCCTGTGTGCGGTCCCAGAATGCTTCTATGTGGTTTGTGCATTTCTAATCAGTTTTCCCACATTGGAAAATGTAAAAATCTTCCCCAACCCTTCTACCTATATAAACCCCCCTTCTTAACTCATTTCTACACTCACCACTTGCTAAATCAAGCTTAATTGATTATAAGCATTCAATTTTTAAGGCTTGGTTCGAAAAGAACGTGCCTTTTTAGTTCAAAGTTTCTTTTTTGGTTTTAGGTGATCGTTTCGAGGTTCATCTCCTCAAGTCAGTTCGAAGAAGTCCCAACAACGCCATCCTAGTAGCCATTCGGAGGCTTTAGTTCCGCCAAATCGAGTCAAGGTGGAATTGCAATCCGGTCGTCCACTCCGTCCTTACGTCCCCAAGCCTCGTCTTCAAAAGGTATTTATTTTCTTCCTTTTTTATTTAGTTATTTATTTGTTTTGAAGTTTGTTTTGCTTTTTTTTTTTTTGTCTTTCTTTTAACTTAGCTTCTTTTATATTGCTTTATTTTTATTGTTTTCTTCCCCTATTCTTTGCATGTTCCCCTTGTCTTTATCCCCTTTCTTTTAGTTCCTTTATTCTAGCTTATTTATTGCTTTCCCTTTTTCTTTTATATGATCCCTTTCTCTTCAATCCCCTTTCTTTTTCTCTTTAAGAGGCATGTTAATTAGAAACTGAATTAATTACCTTGTTCTGATGCTCGTTGTTTGTTAATTAAAACTAGCCTAATTAACAACTTGGTAAATTATGTTTGATTAAAATCAACCAACTCGCCTTTTAATCAATGAACTGAAATATGATAAAAGGCTCAGACTAAAACAAACCCAAATTCTCAAGAAGGGCGAACTACGTAGATTTTGATTCTCATTCGAAGGGATACGTAGGCATGCTTGTCTAAAAAGCATCAAATCCAATTAAAATAAATCTCATTCCTCTTATTTCACTTTCTTTGTGTAATTTTGTGCTTTCTTTCATTTCTTTATTTATTTGTTATTGGATTAATTTTGGGGAATGTGTTGCTTTCCTAAAATCTCATAAGGGCTAGAGAAAGTATCCCCTATTTTGGTTTACTTTGTAAATTTAACATTCTTATTTACTTTCTGTATTTTATTTCTTTATTGCTTTAAATTTCTTTATTACTTTAATTATTTTAATAAATTCATTATTGTTCATTCATTTATATTGATTCATGAAATCATTTTAAGTCATTTTGTATTAAATTTGCCAAACTCATTTTTAATCAAATAAACCAAAAACCTAGTCCCCGAATCCTCTTTGGTAATCGAAGGCTAGTGCACTTTTCCATTGGACAATAATTGGAGTCAAAATTGGGTTTTCCCTTCAATTTTCCCAAATAAAAATAAAATTAAGGTGGCGACTCCCAAAACGCTTTTCAAAGATCAACCAATCTGAATCCGAGGGTTCCATCGTGAGACTAAACCCAAAATGAGCATTTCAATCCCTTCTAGAGGATCGGACCGGTGCTCAGGCGAGGCCTCACACTTATAAAATTTATTGTTTATTATTTTGCAGAGGAAAACTTCAGCACATTTTACTTTGACGATTACTACCGAGCTCTGGCAACCGAAGAAGAATCCACTATGCCTTCGGTTGCTATGCCTATCGAAGGTGAGCCTTTAAGCGCAATTGGCAATGATCCTTCTATTGGAAGAGAAATGGAAACTCTTCTAGCCAAAAGGCAAGGAACCGAAGGACCACAAGCTAGGCAGGCCTCTGAAGCGATCGTTGGGACTTCAGGCAATATTGTTCCTAACCCTCCCTTTTCAGATGAATCTTCGGATGATGAAAATAGGGCTTGGAAACATTTCCCTTTACCCAACTTTAGCTTTATTGGTACTAACTTGCCGGGGATTTCTAGTGGTGTCGAGAGTGCTGGGATTGGAGCTGAGATGATAAATCAAAGACCTTTTTCTTCGATTAAGGGTATGCTGGTTGGTGGACCAAAATATTTGAAAGATAAAGCTGCCCGAAATGAAGATCTTCGAGGCAAAAATCCTCCTATCCGCCACAAATTATTTACTCTTTCCTCTAAAAAATTATTCAAGGATTTTTCAAAAATAAAGTATCTGAAGAGGGCAGATCATACAATTGAGTTCGCCAATGATCTTGCCGTGGCGTTTCATCTGTTCCCACCTTCTTGTGGCCAGCCTCAATCATCCATCAGGGAGTTATTGCAAAGGGAGGCATACAAGGGCTATGATGTAAGTATATCTTCGAATCCCATAACATCTTATTTATCTTGCATCTTTTGACAATTTCATCTTCTTTCTTTTCAGACAATGAGGAATGCAACTGCTCTTATCGAACATCAAGATGCTTGCGATGAATTTTATATCGAAGCTCGAAAGACCACTAAAAAGTGTCTAGAGCTCATCATAAAGCAGCGCTCTCACATTGACTCTCTCTTTAAAGAGGTTAAAAAACTCAAAAAAGAGAAGAAAGAGAGAGTCAATGTCGAAGAGTTCAACAAGTTACATTCCGAGGTGGAAAAGCTACGCGCCGAGAATTCCAAACTGATTACTGATGCTTCGCAATGGCAAGTGAGGCTAAAGGATGCCGAAGAAGCTTCTGAGAAGAGGGCTAAAAGCCTTAATACTACCATTGCATCTTTACAAGAGTCTTCAATCATAAACGATAAAAGTATTGAGGAACTACAGTCCTCTTTGAAGAATACTGAAGAGGAGGCGAAGAGCTTAAAATTAAAAGTTAACATGTTGCAATGAGAGGTTGATAAGCTTAATTCCAATCAGAGCAAACTAATAGAAGAGAGGAGGAAAATAGAGAGCTTAGAGCAAGAGTTGATCGTTGAAAAGCTCAAGACTAGTGAGGTTATGCTTCGAGCGGTGAATGCTGAAAAAGCCCAAGAATCTATTATCAACAACTTCATCAAATTCTAAGTACATCAGAAGTACATTTCTCTAAAAGGCATGCATCAGGCTATTATGTTTTATAATAAAGCGATTGATGATGCTTCAAAGATATTTCCTGAGGTGCTTCGGGATGGTTTGAAGAAGAAAGCTGGTGCAATTCCTTCCATAACCGAAGCTGAACTTACTTCCATGTTTCTTTTAACTCAAAGCTCTGATCCGAAGAATTCTCTTGCTCTTGATCAACCTCATTCGACTAAACCTGCCTCTTTGTCAGCTCCTTCGGACAAATCCTGAGATCTCAAGAGATTGTCTCTCTTTTTTTTTTTTTTTTTGAAATGTAAAGAGTAGATGCTATATGTGAACCCTCATTTTAGCACCTCCAAAATTATTTCTGAACTCACCAGAGCTGACCAGAATATTTTTCTATCCAAACCGGCACTTTTCTGATTCTGACCGGACTATCTGTACCAAACAACATTTTTCCAAAACTGACCAGATTTTTCCCAAAACTGACTGCCAAAATATCCGGTAATTAATTTCAGATCCACCACCACTGACCGGTAATTTTTATGACCTCATAATACCTCGGAAACTGACCTGAAAGTTTCAAAAACTGACTTGAAAATTGAAAAAAAGCTAGCAAATCAGACTCTGAATGCCTGCCGCCGAAGCTCCTGGAGGACGCGCCAGACTCTCCGGTGGATCCGCCAGGCCTCCCGGCGGAAGCCGCCAGAACACCTCCATTACGGCGGATGCGCCAACGCGCATCATTTTTTGCCGTACTCCAGCCACGTCAGCAGCCACCAGAAGTCCTGGCGGATCTGCCAATCCTTCAGGAGCGTCCACCAGAAGCTCGCGGCTGATGCCCTTTTTCATTGAAATATCCTTTTACCCCTTCTTCAGCTTGTTTTTTAGCCTTTTTGACCCTATCCTTTTGGTCTTTTCACTATTTCTCTTCCTAAACTACCCCCACCTCATTTTCCTATAAATACCCCACTCCCTCACCACTTCAATTCACACCTCAAGCATCTTGTTGATTGGCTATCCAATTTGCTTCTTCTTCTCTCTCTCTCTCTCTAATTATTTTTAATCTTCAATCAGTTAATTAATTAAAAATTAATTTTAATTAATTAATTAATTTTTTAATTAGTTCTAATCCCAATTAGTTAATTAATTAAAAATCAATTTTA
>CATKHJ010404618.1:0-55852 GCA_949750685.1 Vernicia montana | reverse complement strand
AAGAGAACATGATATGGAATTGGCTTACTCTTGGTAGGTGCATGAGTTTGCCTGTAAATAGGCAAACTCATGCAACAAGTATAGAACACAATACATAAAATCAGAAATAGAGAGAGAGAGTTTTATGCATGTGAGTGAGAGGGTTTTAATAATTTTTTTCCATTAAAAAATTATTCTACATTTCTTTAATCTTTGTTCACTGTGAGAAATGGTGTACTGGGTTATTGGGTGTTGTGTGAGAGAAGGTTTACAATTTTGTCCGTCTAAAAATTATACCGTGTAACTATAAGAGTTATAGTGAATTATCCCTTGTGGATCGTGGATGTAGGTTTATTGAGAAACCGAACCACGTAAAATTCTTATTGTATTTACTATAGGTTATTTATTAATTTCTGCTTCCGCTATGCGTGTGAAATATCCCATAAAATTTTTCAACAAGTGGTATCAGAGTTTTTGGTTCTTATTTTGGGGTAGAGAGAAATTTTATTGGGATTGAAGTGAGACTGTTATCCGGGGCAATATCATACTTTGAGAAAAGAGATATACTGAGAGGAAGAGAAAAATATAATGAATTTTTTGGTGCAATTCGTTTTGAGAACAGGTGTAAAATTAAAAAATTATGTAAATAGTAACCACGCAAAAATTTATTTTTGCATGTTACTGTTACAGTAACAGTAAAACAATAGTAACATACAGTAACAAGGAACTATAGCAGGATACGGTACTATTCATGGGCACTGTAGCAGGGGGTACTATTCATACGGTACTATAGCAGAGGTACTATTTATAAATATCTAGAAAAAAAATAGGAGTTTTTCAGATAAAATGGATAGTGCATTTAAATATTCAGCCCCTTTGTTTGATGGAAAGGTAATTTTACTCTATGGCAGAGTACTATTCAGAACCTTTTGGTACAATAAGGTCTTGTTTCGGCTTTGCATGAAGAAAAACCAATGAGTATAACTGAGAGCGAATAGAAGATTATTCAAAGAAAGGCGGTGAGCACCATTCGGTTAACACTTGCCCCACAAGCAAAATTTGAAGTGATTAAAGAGACATCACCAAAGAAGTTGTATGACAAATTGGAGGAGATCTATGCGTCAAAGTCGCTAACTAACCGATTGTTCATGAAAATGGAGATGTATTCATTCAAGATGGAGGATGGAGGAAACCTCCATGACCACATAAATAAATTTAATCAGTTAGTGTGCCAGCTACTAAATGCTGGTGAAAAAATTAAAGATGAAGAGCAGGCGTTACTCTTGCTTGCGTTATTACCCAAATCCTACAAACCGTTTGTGCAAACAGTGTGTGCTAGAAAAATCACACTGAAATTGATTAAGTTACAACGGTGTTAAGAGAAAATCAGAGGATGATGAGGAGTGAGAGCAGTTCAACTGAAAGTGAGGGCATAACACTAGTTGAGAGGAGTGACAGAGGGAAAAATCAAAATAAAAGGAGAGGTGATCAAAGAAATAGATCAAAATCTCGGCCGAGAGATTATAGCAATATGGAGTGCTATTATTGTGGAGAGACTGGTCACATACAACATCGTTGCCCGAAACTTAAAGAAGACTTGAAGAGTCTTAAGAAGCTGCAGGAGAAGATGAAGGGTAAGCTGAATATTGATGATGAAGATTCCTCAAATGCGGTCAAAACTAGTGATGAGTCTGATGATAAATTCCACCTAGTACAAGGTGAAGATGCTGGTAGTTGCTCTGGTGAGAGCAATTTTAACTGGGTGATGGATTCTGCTTCTGATGTGCATATTTACAGAGATCGAGCTATGTTTGATACTTTACATACTGATGGAGAATTTGGCTACATCAAAGTGGGAAACAAATTGAAGCTGAAAGTTGAAGGCGTTGGGAGAGTTCGCCTGAAAGTCCACAATGGTGCTGTAAAAAATATTTCCAATGTGAAATTTGTACCTGCTGCAGGAACAAACATAATTTTGCTGGGAGAGCTGGCGTTACATGGGTACAAATATGTTGGTATTGGAAAAATATGTAAAGTATATAGAGGAGGTAGCTTGGTAATGCAAGGTAGGAAGAAAGGGAAAAATATCTGCTATCTGGATGGTCATTCCCTTTTGCAGACAAGAAGCAGTAAAGTGAAGAAAATCGAGAAAAATACAAAGAGAGTTCGGTTTTCTAACAAGGTTGAGATATGTGGAATTTTGAAGCAGAGTACTAATTTCACAACAGCAGAAAAGGGGAAACCCTGTAAACCGGTTCTTAAAAAGACTGTTAAACCTCAGAGTGTAGATGACCCTTGCTTGAGGGGGAGCATTAAGAGATCCATACTCATGGAAGAGACTGACAGAGAGTTGCAGTCATAATAGAGCCCTCCATGTTGTCGGGAGGGGGAGATTTGTTAGGTAGTGTGGGTCCCTCCAACATGGTGGGCCCCATAGCCTAATAATTTAAAGATTAGGTGTTGAAGAAAGAAAAGAAAGAAAAGAAAAGAAAAGAAAAGAAAACGTGTAAAAAAAAAATGAAAGCCTTTTGTCGGTGCAGCTTTCAAAGAAAGTTGCACCGTCCCACCGCCCAGCTGCAAAATTCTAATTTTGCAGTTGGTACGCGTATAAGGAATGCCTATAAATAGGCCTTTCTTATTTTATTTTTAATAGGTGAGCCAGAGAGAAAATTTCTCTGAAGATATTTGAGAGAGGGTTTTGATAATTTTTGTCCAAAAATTATCCTATATTTATTTAATCTTTGTTCACTATGAGAAATAGTGTATTGGGTTATTGGGTGTTCTGTGAGAGAGGGTTTACAATTTTGTCCGTCCAAAAATTATACCGTGTAACTATAAGAGTTATAGTAAATTATCCCTTGTGGATCGTAGATGTAGGTTTATTGAGAAACCGAACCACGTAAAATTCTTATTGTTTTGCTGTGAGTTATTTATTAATTTCTGCTTTCGCTGTGCATGTGAAATATCCTATAAAATTTTCCAACAATATCATCAATCAAAATATGATCAGAGTATAATTGGTACTAATAGATGATGATTAATTGTGAATTATAACTATAATCAAGTTATATAATGATTATGACTCATATCACATTATAAATGATATGTGTATGTATCAAGGGACGGATCCAACTTTGCATTTGGGGAGGGGCGAACTAATTTATATAACTAATAACAAATATTGCTATTAAAAAGTCAAAACATCAAGTTAAACTAACAATATAAAATATATTAAAATTTAGATTTTCGTTCTTTCAAATCATTAAAATCATCTACAAGTGAATCTAAGCTAAACTTTTTGGCAATTTGTTTTTCGATATACACTAACATACAGTCCGAAAGAAATTCATCTTCCATCTTATTACGAAGCGTTGTCTTGACAATATTCATCGTTGAAAATGATTGCTCCGTTGTAGATGTATAAACTGGAAGTGTGAGAATAAGAGTTACCACCCTATACACAAGTGGATAGTTTTCTGATTTTCTAGTTTTCACCATCCATTGGCACAAATCAGAAATAGTTGAAAATATTTTAAAATCAGAAAGTTGTCTTACATGTTCAAAATGCTCAAATTGCACCTTCAATTGTAACATCTCATGCTCTGCGAAGTCTAATGGTAAAACTTTTGTACCAACTTATGAATATCATCAATTCTGAATGACAATTGCATCTCTCTTAGATCCAAAGCTGAATTAAGAATAAGTAACTCTACTGTGTAGTCATTGAACTTATTGTTCAATTCTTGTAATTGGGTATCTGTCACAACATTGAAAATGTCAACTTTGTAACGATGCTCAATTGTAATATCATTGTCTTGATGGCAAGCCCTTCCTCTTCTTACAATATAATGAGCACTCAAATCAGGCATAGGTATATTGACTGCTTCACAAAAAGATTTCACTTTTGCAAGTAAGTTATCCTATCCATCATCTCTCAACTTTTGAATCAATGCCTTAGTAGATGAAACAAGATACATTGCATTCAAAATATCCTGAGATTTAAGTTGTAAGGCCTGACAAAGCAAGTTAGAAATCCTTAAAAAAAATTTCATGAGATGCAAAATAAAAACAAATTCAAAAGAAGTCATTGCCTCATATACTACATCCGCTTCTCCATGCTGAGCAGGTGTGGCCCCATCCTCAATAATGTTTAGTAAAACTTCACATGTTACACTAAACATCTTGATTAAGCTAGAAATAGATTTTAAATGAGAACTCCATCGAGTATTACCTGCCCTTTGTAAAGAACTCCAATGAGCAATATTTTCAGTACATACTACTTTCAATTGGTCATTACGCTTACATGAGGCACCAACAATGTTGATGATGCTGTGTAGCTTGGTGAAAAAGTGATGAATGGGGATAGCTTTCTTTGATGTCGTAACTAATGCCAACTGTAAACGATGTGCAAAACAATGAACGTAGTAAGCATAAGGGCATTCAGTTGAAATTAATGCTTGTAAACCATTCCACTCTCCTCGCATATTACTTGCACCATCATAACCTTATCCTCGGATATTATGAAAATCAAGATTATGTCTAGATAGGATTGAAAAGATTGCTTCTTACAATGTTGATGCAATAGTGTCCTTAACATGAACAAGCCCAAAAAACTGCTCTTGCACATAACCATTTTTGTCAACAAATCTCAAGATAATTGACATTTGTTCCTTCTTAGACTAATCTCTAGCTTCATCAACAATTATGTAAAATTTTGTATCATCAATTTCCTCACGAAGAACATTCTTGATTTTAGATGCTATGACTTGCAAAATTTGTTTTTGCACTCCTGGTGATATGTATGTGGCATTTTTTGTAGTTTTATCTATAACTTCAGCTACTTTGTTATTGTAAGATCCTACAAAGCTTAAAAGTTCCAAAAAAATTTCACGATTGATTGATGTATTAGACTTATCATCACCTCTAAAAGCACATCCTTGAAATGCAAGCTACTTAGTTCCATCAATTGAAGTCTTTAGTCGAAGTCTATTTTGCATTTTGATGAGGAGATGTGAGATTTTTTTCCAATATGTGCCAAAAAAGCACAATTTTTGTCATCTGTCACATTCTTCCATGTTTGAAATCCATTAACAGTGAATGCATCTGATCCAAAAGACCTATTTTTTTTTTGTGGAATAGATAACATAGCAGACAAGATGCAACATCCTTACTAGGAGAATATTCTAGCCATGATGAAAATAACTTAAACCATCACGGTTGAAAACTACGAGCATGATTTTCCCTAGATTTTGGATATTTTGAAAGTATACATTGATATGGACCATTCTTAATATAAGCTCTCTGAATTTCATCACGTTGTTCAATAAGATACTCCCATATTTGTGGTCGTAATCCTGGATCACGTTGCAATGAATTGATATCAAACCCTTCTTTTATTTCAACTCTTTGACACTTTGTAGGACGATTATTGACATTCAAAGAATCGACATCTATAGAGGAACTTGACTTCTTAGTAGATTCTGAAATTTTATCATTCATTCTTTTATAGAATGATTTGATTGTAGATGGTTTTCCCATCTATGAAAAAACAAACATAGCTAAATAAATTATAATTGTCTAAATCATTCAAGCATGCAACCAATTATGTGGTTCTTTTATAATTTAAACAATAACTAAAATGTTTTGAGCAACAATTAAAATGCTCTCATTCACATCAATTTAAGCAAAATTGTGTACTTAAAATTAGCACCAAGCTCTAGTTGATTTAATCAAACTTATAGAAATATAGCAACTTTGATTATCAATAGGTTGTTTATAAAAAAAAAATAAATAAATAAAATTAATAGGCTGCAATAATATCTAAAAAAATCATCATCATTACAAAAATTAAATATATTTGATTGATATCAACTCCATCAAAATTACAAATCTAAAATTAACACTAAATTACAATTTATTTATCTGATTTTATGCATAAATAAATAAAAAATAAACTCATTAAAAATTAATTACATTTAACTAAAAAAGTGATAGTAAAGATAAGGCAGTGGATACAATTAAAATCCAAATCATTACTCAACAAACTTAAACCTAATCTAAATTAAATTGAACTAACAAAATTAATAACAAGTTCCTTACAATTTCTCTATGCCAAGAAACGATATAAGAAAAAAAGAAAAAGTAGTTTACCAGTATCACCTATTCACCTTAGAGGGAGGCAGTCAGGAAGGGAGTTGAGTAATGAAAGCTTTTTTTTTTTGAATGGGCACAAGACAAAGAATATGAATAATTTTGTTTCTTACCACTTTCAAGAAAAAATTGGTAGTCCATTTATCTTCTTTTTTTTTTTTCCAAGGATTTGTTTTATTTTTTTAATTGGTAAGGTGTGTTTTTTTTTTTATTTTTTTTCAAATGAGAGAGGCCACCATTGACTTATGGTAAAAGAGGGGAGAATTATTTTCTATTATATATACTTAGATTTAAAAAAAAAAAAAAAAAAAAATTGGGAGGGGCCAGGGCCACTCCCATACCTAACTTGGGTCCGTCCCTGTATGTATCTTAGAAAATATGCTCCAATATTTTTTCCTTTATATTTTTATATAAAGATAAAAAATAATTTTAACTAATTAACAATATTAATATCTATTTAATTGAATTATACATGGAATTTGTTCTTGACTTTGCATTATTATATTAATCCAAGTAATTCTCACCTACATTGGAATATAATTAGCTTTCTTCCTATGATAAATATAATAAAATATAATAATAATTCTATTATATTCTTATTATAAATTGTAACCCTTACCTTTACTATTCTTACTAATTATAATTAATCTATTTTCGCAACCTCCAACTGCCTTTCTTTCTTTCAGGTTTTATTTTTATTGCTTTTTGATGAATGATAGATGATGCTCTTTGTTTGTTTCTTTTCTTGCATGCCAATAAGTAGATCCTTTATTCTATATTACTATTTATACATATATTAGTTTCCTATTTCATTGGTAATGAAATAGGTAAAATAACTCTCGTGGTATTCATTGGCAAAACTGGAATAGGCTTAGCAGAAGGAAGGAAGTGGGGGGAATGGGTTTTAGACATATCCATGAGATTAATGTTGCGTTACTTGGAAAGCAATTTTTGAGATTGCTTACTAGACCTGAATCTTTGGCTACCCATTTATTTAAAGCTAAGTATTTTCCAAATTCATCCATTTTGGAAGTTCAACTTGGATGTAATCCAAGCTACATTTGGCGTCGTGTCTTGGCAATAAGGGAGGTGGTTTATGAGGGGCTTAAGAGGCGAGTGGGGGATGGCAGCAATACATCAGTATGGATAGATCCTTGATTACCTGTTGATGTTGGTTCTTTCATTGAAACAAGGACGCCTGTGGGTTTAGAAGACATTAAAGTCCAGTCTTTAATGTTTCCTAGATGTTTGAGCTGGGATAAGGATGTTGTTAGAAATTTGTTTGTAGCAAGAGATGTGGATCTAATCCTCAGTATTCCTCTTTATCTCAAAGCTCAGGAGGATTGTTGGTATTGGCATTGGGAGAGGAATGGATCTTGCTCAATCAGAATTGGGTATTGACGTCTCACTGTGAACAATCAAGGGGGTACTTCTATAGGTCCTCAGTTCTGGAAAGCTCTATGGAATCTTAAGGTTCCTCATAAGATCAAAAATATGCTTTGGCATGCTTACTTAGGTATACTTCCTACTCTTGATAATTTGTAGCAAAAAAGGGTGGAGGTTACAAATATTTGTCCAGTGTGTAATGGGAATTCTGAATCAATTTTACATTTGTTTGTTGAATGTCCCACCGCAAGGAGTTTTTGGTTGTCTTCATCATTATGGTATATATGTGGGATTGTTGTGGATTTTGTTTCTTGGATGGGTTTATTGTTTGGAGGCTGGAATATGGATCAATGGGCTCTAGCAGTTATCTTAATTTGAAAATTGTGGTGCAATAGGAATGGGATAGTTCAGAAAGGTTGAGGGAGTCAGTCTTATGTTTTACTTTCGCAAGCTCAATCTTATTTGGCTCAATGGGTAGCTGCCCAAAAATTGTTGTTATATAAAGGCCAATCTGTGAAAGAGAATTTCAGTTTGAGATGGACAAAACCACGAGCCAATTAGGTGAAATGTAATGTTGATGCATCCAATTTTGTAGAAACTAAAATAATGGGTGTTGGTTGTGTGATAAGAGATAGCCAAGGTTCTTTTATAGCCATCCGTTTGTTATCAAAAGAGCACCAATCCTCATGTGTGAAGCTAGCAAAAGCTCTAAACCTGAGGGAAGCCTTAAGTTGGATTAAAGGAATGCATCTTCAAATGGTGCAGGTGGAAGTAGATGCATTGAATATTGTTCAATCCTTTAAAGTTGTTGTTTTAGATAAATCTTTTTTCGGCTTAGTTATAAGTGATTGTAAGAATTTAATTAATGAGATATATTGTTGTCAAATCTTGTACATTACAAGGTCAGCAAATTAGGTTGCTCACACACTAGCCAGAGCATATGTTTTTGTGTCTGATCCTTAAGAGTGGACATATATGCCCCTTCAATTATTGTGGATGCTCTGAATTTTGATTTGCAATAAATTAGCAATTTTTAGCCTAAAAAAAAAAAATTCCTATTTCATTGAGATTTTAATCTTGATTAGTGTCTTAATAATTAGTTATCATTATCAATGAACCCACACTCAAAGATAGCTATACTTATCCTGTCTGACATCATTTTCAATTTTCTCCAATTAAATTATAGGTTGGGGGACTAGAGATCTAACTATTAATGTCATCCATGAGCAATCATCTGCAAATGATTTAAGTCAACAAATAATCAATAAATAACTCATAACATTTATACTCTAATTCATACCAAAGAAAAACAAAATATAGACGAGAAGAGATCTTATACTTATTAATAATTCTAATCATCATACTCTAAACTCATCACTTAAATTATCTTTTATACTTCTAAACTCTGGCATTATCTTCATCATCACACTTTTATCTTTCCAAACGGTACCACTTAATCTTCTTAAACCTTCCGTCTCTAATCCTCAGCTCTGATACACCTCTATTAGAGTATCACTTAACCTTCCTAACTTTCCCCTTTCTAACCTTTATTCAAATACAAAATACCATCCTAATCTCCCTATCAAACCCTTACTCTGATACCACCTATTTTAGAGCAATCCTTACTAATACTATCCTCCTAACTTAATATTTTTCTCTGATACCACCTCTATCACGCCCCGCCCTCGATCATCTTTCCTTATCCATTATCGCACGACTTCGAGCTGCCATTCTGTCCTTGTGAACAGCTTAAACTCATATACTCAACCAACCGAGGCGCGACGATCCTAGGGCATGAGTAGGCTTAAGGCCATCAAAAATCTTGTAGAACCCTTATGTGCCCGGGATCTATACATATCTAACCATGCTTCAACCGAGCAAAAACATATGTGGGCCAAACTTATAATTATACAAAACTTAATAAGCAGTAAGAGTCTTAAGAAAACAATCCCTTCATTTTATTAATATAAATCATTTCATTACATAAATTCCCTTACAATTTACTAAACTTAAACTAAATAACAACAACTATAACTTTTAGAACTATTACAATTAATACTTAAGATTTCTATTCTCTGTTGTTCTAACTATAGCTCGTCTAACCTTCCTTGTCATAAATAGCTAGAGCCTCTTCGCTGAGGATAAACGAAGGGTTATAAAGCTTCATCTTCTACTTCTCCAAGATCACTCCTGAAATCTTTTAAGCTAAGCCTGAAATCTACAAACAATATGGTGAGCCGTCAACTCAGTAAAATTATAGAAATACATACTGGATAAGAGTTTCATGAAAGATCAACAGTGATATGACAATTTATAATCATAACTCAGTATGCCGAAGAGGAAATAACATCAATTTAATTGTAGGGAATCAAAGCAATAAGAATGAGAGATTTTCATAGGTGACAAAGACAATAAACATCAAGGGGTTCTTATAATCAATATGACATAACATACATTTGTGAGCTAGAGTTCATTCTAACCACATTACCACGAGCATCACATCATTAACTATCAGAGATCAAATGGTGGGATGAACAGCTAACCCATAAGTCTCAGCAATCAGTAGCATCATAATACCATCGCGGTATAAACATATCATAACCATCGAAGGTACTTATGAGCTGACTCAAGTGCTCTTCATCACTATCAAGGGCTACTACATACCCTAGAAACATCTTCACATGCCTGTGAAAATACATCTAACTTAGTTTATAGACCCGGTCAGGCGAATCACCTGTAGACATGGTATAATGATTTTAGTTGGGCGTTCTGTCATTTTAACATTCAACAGATAAACAACATCATTAAGAAAGACTTTTTATTGCAATTATAGAGTTAGCCCAAATGGCCTCGTTCACATACAAATACATAGGTTTCGGCCTAATGGCCTGATTTACAAGAGAGCGACTTCGGTCCAAATGACCTCATTAATTACAATTTAGAATCATAAGGAATTACAAGAAATTTTAGTAAAGAGTTACCCACAAATGGTGATGGTAACAATACTAATGAAAGTAATAAGATCATATAAGATCAGTAAAGGAATGGAATTCAACAAAAAATGCATAAGAAATTTCATCATTGTTCATGCATTTCATAAATTCACATTTCCATTCACACTATGGCTCTGTGGCACCCCTCAAATTCCTTTTCGACTCTAAATTTCTCCATCAATGACTCCCTGATAACTCCCTGATCATTTCAGACCAAGGTATCACTACCTAGGCTCTGATCTTCATCAAACTCAGCTTTATCCATCCTCAGGCTCACTGGAACCACTGATCTATCCTCTAGACCCACTTGGAGCTCTTCTAAGAAAACTAGAAGAATCATCTATCGTTTAGGTCTTGGGTTTTCATTTATTGATTGACTATCTTCTTTTGAAAGAAGAAAGTTTGATGAAAGAGTTTTGGGTTTGGATCTGGGTTTTGTTGAGTTTCAAAGAAAAACTCAGTATTTAAACTTTTAAAAAGAGAATGTAACCATTCAAATTAGAAACTGAACAGTCTTAAGGTCTTTTATAGAGGAGAAATAAATTTATGTTATGAAATGACATAAAGTTGGTCAATGGTCATTTATGGAAAAGACAAGTCCCATTGATAAAGAAAATTTTTATGGGAAAGGTAACCTTTTCTTGGAAAGAAAATATCATTAATTGTCTGGAAATTTTCAGTGGTAGATGACTTTTCACCCTAACCACACGATATCTGACACATCATAAAAATATCCAATTCCACTATCAACTTACACTATACAAATACGAACCCACTAGCTCTCCTCGTAAACATATACTGGTATCTAAGCCCTATCATCGAGTCCACAGCTCGTCCTCGTTCTACTTAGTTTAGACTTACCCAATTCCCTTTGTAAATCTATGGACATCCTTGGCCTCATCTGTATTAAATTCTTACATTCGCTTCACTCGTCTTGCTGAACCGAACCCATCTATTCGTTCACTAATGTCTAATCTTATATTCATCTAACTTCTTTATCAATTAACTAATACATATTCCTCTTTATGTCATTTCTATCATCTCCAATACCGTCACGTTTATATGGCTTATTCTCACTAAATTTTCACTTTTGTCACCAACCTTATCATTCACCATCAAGACTCAAAATCAACTTCATCACTAAACTCTATGCCCGATATCATTCATTTGCTTAGATAGGAATTCCTTCATCATCGTTCCTCTCTTCTTCTTAACCTAAATCACAACCTAACATAATTTTCTAACCATCCTTTCATCTTAATATATGTCCTCACTCTCGTCCTTATATGTTGATATCTAGTATCTGGGGTATCACACCAACAGTCCTCCATTTCAATGGGTGTTGTGATTTTAATTCAATTGCATGTTGAGAAAATGTAGGGAAAGGAGTGAATTGAATTTTTTAAATCTTAAGTCAGTTGGTTTTCTTACTTTTTTCAATTTTCTGAGACATAAATATTAATTATTGAATGCATTTTTTTATTTATACTACTGATTTTTTGGTGTTATCAATTTTATTTGAGTTGGTGTGTTTAAATGTGCAAGTTGTAATTCAGGATAATTTAAAGAGTTAGGATTCTTTATTGAAACTTTTCTTGATTTGCCATGGATAGATGAGTCACAAATTGTACTACCATTCCAAATCTCAATCTCAATTAAAGCTGAAATTCAAAGTTCCATACTTTGAATCAAATAGAAAAACAGAGGATCACCAAAAGTCCTTCGCCTAAAATTTCTGAATTATGAGGTTATTCTAATGAGAAAGAGAGTGAAGAATAAATATAAGGTAAATACATGCAATTCAGTCTAGCTGCATTTAACTATTAGAACCAAATTTACTGGTGATTTTTAGGTGTTTAGTTTGCTTTTAGCAAACTGAAATGCAAGGGTATTTCATAATTTAGAAATTAATGGTGATCTTATATAAGATCTAAAGATTACCAATGATCATGAAATGAAGAGTTAGTGTTCGTTTGAGTATGCCTGATTTGAATTCATTTACATGCCTATGCTAATGGATATTTTGGTTTCTTATTGTTTGATAATTTAATGGGCCATCAAGGAATTAATATTAATAGCAATAATTGGTGAGATAAATTTCTTTTGCATTAGCAAAAATTTCATTACAATATGATTGTTGACCTTAAATTAAGAATATTAAACTAACTATAATATTATTGTAGGTGTGACCTATTTATCATTCTTTTACAGTGATATTTTAATGATAAGTATATGTGCAAATTGTAGTATAATACATTATTTTTTGACTATTATATCAAAGTTAAAATAATGAATAAAAAATTATAATAATCCATATATTTTTTTTGCACTGAAATCCATATTATTACATTAAGATTAATAATTATTAATATACATGATTACTTTAAAATATGTTCATAAATTAACAAATTATCATATTTAAAATTACATATATTTTAAAATATTTTTGAATAATTATATATAATATATGATTTGTTTATATTATTATTATATATGATTATATTAAATAATATATAGCCAATAATCATTGTAATATTAAAATAATATTACCTGAGTACTTAAATTAATTGGTAGATATTAGCTCATTCCCTAATTTGAGTACATATATGTTAAAAACTAGTAAGGACTGGCAAAAGTAATAATGGGCTTGGAAGGCTGAAGGGTAGGGAGCCCAATAAAGTTGTGAGTAGATGTGTCAATGATGTGGGGAGGCAGAGGGTTTGAGGAGGGTAGTGATGAGCTTGAAATATGATAGTGTTAACACCGGGTCAAAAATCCAATTTTTTATAAAATTAATATAAAAAGTTGTATTTTTTACTTTAATTTAGGGTAGATTTTATTTCAATTTCTTTGTAATTAATTACCTATTTATTAATTTTTCTTGTATATGAAGTATGTTAATTAGGGCAGGTCATATAATTAGGGTTAGCTAATTGCCTATATAAAGGCTTCATTGTATATTTTTCTCTCTTATCATTTAATCAATACACAACCTAATTTTACTCTCAGATTGTTTGATCACTCTCTCGAATTGATGGCTTCTTGAAGCCTAAATATTCATCCTAAGATTGATGGTATAACCTATATATCCACCTATTGATTGACGACTCTTTGAAATCTATATATCAGACTCCTAAAATCGAGGTTGATGGTGTCGGATGCTTATATACGATTGATTTTAGGTTACTTTTATTGTTTGATCCAAACCACCAATTCCTACTACTCTAGAACTTGTTTACACGAACCTTAATTAAACAATCTAATTGTTAATTTTTAGGGAGTTAACAATTTTGGCACGCCCAATGGGACACGTAAATTAGGAAAAATATTGTAGCAGGATTCAAGTTCGAATATTGCAAAAGTATGCCCAATAATTTTTCAAAAAATTCTTTTGCAAAATTGGATGATTGTTTTGACCGATTGGAAGCTATTTTAGGAGTACATCCAACCATAATTTATGGTGGGTTGGCTCAAGTTCACAAGGAAAGTTTGCATAAAGCAGCTTATCAAGCTGCTAGGAGTGGTCGTTCATATAACACAACAGCCGATCAATTTTCATCGAGAATTGATCAAATGATTCGACAAGACAAGTGCACCTATCGACATGGTAATTTTTTAACTTCTCAATTTAAATATTATACTTTATTGAGAGTTATTTAGAATTTAGAAATTGTCTATGGTCGACCTGTATCCAATAATTTTTATCTTTATTATCAGCCCAAATATAATAATTTTTACTCAAACCACTCGAGTAAATTGATAGGCTGATTGATCTTGGGGACAAGAGACACCCTATGGTCTGCCTATATATGATACTTATTCAAATTACACCAGTGAAATTGATAGGCCGACTAATCTTGGGGCAAATAATGCCTTATGGTCGGCCCATATATAATAATTCTTATTTAAATTACACTAGTGAAATTAATAGGCCGATTAATGAATACGCTAACGTTTTTTATGAAGAAAAATATAATGGTCGAACATGGCCCACTTATGATAATGGTCGGCCCATACGTAATGATTCAAGGCCGACTTATAATTATATTAGGAGACACGAATATGGACGACCTTTATATGTATACAATGATGAGCCCACTTATGATGATGGTTGGCCCACATGTAATGATTCTTGACCTATTTATGACTACACTTAGGGGTAAGAACATGGACGACCTTCCAATGATTCCAAAGATGCTCAATATGTGAGTTTTCCTATAGAAGGATTGAGGTCAACAAAACAAAAAGTCAAAATTGAAGAACTCATGTCCAATGGCCGTGCAAAAGTTGAGCTTGAAGATATAGAAATTAGTTATATGGTCGAGCACAAAATCAATGAATATGATCATGTGCAGCCATTTGATGTTGAAGTTTCAACTTTTGAGGAGCATTTATAGTTGATCACAAAGCCATGTTATAAGAGTCAGTTCTAAGGTGATAAGAGATGTTTTGATTTGGTCAACCCAAATTATTCAATATTTTAATATTCAAAACTTCGACTGCAGTTGATTTATATTAGGAGACTGCACCCTAAAAAATGACTCATATTTATCAAAAGGTAGCGTTCAAGGAAATGGTCGAACTATATTAAAGACAAAATGGCCATGTAACAGAAATACTAAGAAATATAAAAATGAAGTTACTCTTGGACCATAGTGCTTCTACCTATCCATTTACTAAGGAGATTCAAAGGTGCAAGACCGACCATGAAGGTCTCTTTAATTTACATCTTAAGGGTATTTAAACACGACCGAATTAAATAGACTAATGCATGTATTTTGAAGTAGATGTATGGTTCTTATTTGAAGTCGACAGTTGCTTTGACGATCATAGATGGATGAGCCTTGCATAAGCTTTGCATGGTTAAAGTGGATCATATATAACTTTGTATGGATGACTTATTGACACTATAAGGTCGGTCTAAGATGCTTTGGGATACTAGATTGCTGCAAGGTCACCTATAAATAAAATGGCCAAATAAACTTGGAAGCTTGCAAAATTAATGGGGCCGAGCCATTCAGAGCTCCATATATAGTTGGGACCAATGAATTTGATTAATGATTTGATTAATAGAGCCGAATGGAAATATATATAATATATATAAAGTTTGGTTTGGAACTTTGAACTTTTCTTACACTGGAGTTGGAACAACCACTTTTGGAAGATTTGCTAAATTAATGAGGCCGACATAGCCTGGTTCGGTCATGATTGAATCAAAACCTATATTTCAAGTTATATATTGGTGAGTTGATGCAATGACTATACTTGGCTATAATTTAGATTATTTTTAGTTTGCATAATCATGTTGTAAATGGCTTACTTCGTCCTAAAAGATGGTGATAGTAACTTCGATATGGATGCTCTTGATACCATGGGTTTAAATGGACGATCATTGTGGGTTTATGCATGGCAAGATGGTTGAGTGACATTATTGTTGTTGTATCTTGATGTATGGTAAGATGAAATTAAGAATGATCGTAAATAGTTATTAATGACAATCTTTGGTGGGTTCAAAGTTGCAAGTCTGGAGAGCAGCCGAAGTAATTTGACCAAATTGCATTGAGTGGTTCAACCTAAAATTTGGTTTATATTTTAATATTCTTTGCAAGCATTAAAGGTGGTCCAGCTTGAAAATTGGTTCTCATTTACTTTGCAAGCATTGAAGGCACTACTTTGATAAACTTGGGCATCATTCACTTAAAATGTTGGTGGTATGACTCGGCACAACATATGGATATGAAAAGCTTGTATGCATATGCATGGCTTTCTTGGTCGAGCTAAAGAAAATCTTATATAGAGACCTCAGTTCGACATTTTGTAAAACCTGATCAAAGAAGTGAGAGTTTGTAAGTCGAAGCATAAGTGCATGACCATGGTGATTTCGTCTATATACTTACATGGACGGTGAAATGAAATTAAAAGAATCCAACTAGTGGTACGTTGGAGTGAAGGTGCATTAAACGAGTGATTCGGCTTGAAATGATCGACCTAAATTGGTTTTTTAATTTTTATATTTCTTGCAAGCATTGGAGGCCAATGAGCTTTGTGGTCACCCAAGTAACTTTTCTTTGGCTGAACTTAGACGCATAGATGAGTATGAAAGATTAGAAGGGGGCTCGAATTTTGAGTAAGAGTGACTTTTGATGATTGTAGCATGGAAATATTCAATTAATTAATGAATTGAATATATGGAACTATTCATTATTTAAGAAAGTGATATGTGCATGGAGGCATCCTTGTGTTTGAAGGATGACAACAATGTCATTGAGAAGACTAACTGCATGCATTCGGCCAAGTAGAGTTTTATATGGTGACATTTATAATACATGGTTCGAGATAAATTAACGGTTAAAGATTAATAACATAAGATGAGGCAATCACAATTTACAATTTGCATCGTTAGCATTACTTGGAGCCGATCTATTGGATAAATTTAATTATATTTAAAGGTAATAAATTGATTTTGAAGTCCAAGCAAGAGATTAGTTCAAGACAAGCTCATTGATTCGGCTGGCTGAATATAAAATATACAATCCTTTAATTTTCTTGAGCATTCAATTAAAGAATTGTAGGGGCATTGTTAACACCTGGCCAAAAATCCCTTTTTGTATAAAATTAGTGTAAAAAGTTGTATTTTTTACTGTAATTTAATTAAGATAGATTTTATTCCTATTTTATTGTAATTAATTACCTATTTATTAGTTTTTCTTGTATAAGAAGTATTCTAATTAAGGTATGATACATAATTATGGTTAGCTAATTGCCTATATAAAGGCTTCATTTTATATTTTTCTCCCTTATCATTCCATCAATACACAATCAAATTTTGCTCTCAGATTGTGTGATCACTCTCTTGAATTGACAGCTCCTTGAAGCCTAAATATTCACCCTATGATTGATGGTACAATTTATATATCCACTCATTAATTGACGGCTCTTTGAAATCTATATATCAGACCCTTAAAATCGAGGTTGACGGTATCGAATGCCTATATACGGCTGATTTTAGGTTACTTTTATTATTTGATCCAAATCACCAATTCCTGCTGCTCTAGAACCTGTTTACTTGAATCTTAATTAAACAATCTAATTGTTAATTTCTAGAGAGTTAACATATAGTAATAAAAAGAGTATTTGTTAAGATTAATTCATCTATTATTTTGTTTATGTTTTGATTTTTCTTTATTTTGTTAAATTTTTATTTTTATAGTTTGTTTCAAGTTTTCTTAGGTTCTTTGGAAAGTTTCTATTCAATTTCAAGGAATTTAAAAGTTCAGAGTTCAATCGGAAGAAAGTCAGAAGCAAGAATGAAGATTTGAAGTACTAAAAAAACTGAAAATAGGTGCACAGTTGTGCATAAGAGGTTGCACGGCCGTGCAAGATAAAACAAATCTGTTCAAAAATTAATTTTTGTCTCCAGAGTGCAAGAATTATGCACAGTCGTGCAAGGGAGCTTGTGCACGGCCGTACACCTCTGACGGACCTATGCGAAATTCTTCCCATTTTCACTCAACTTCAATGGTAGTTTGAGACTTCAACTTTCTTGTATTTCTAAGGACTTCTAAACCTTTCTAAACCTAAATTTTGGGTGTCTATATATAGATTAGATTTCTTGGAGTTATGTATCAATCCTCCTACCAAAAGATTTTGTAGCTTTCTTTAGAGATTTAAATTAGTTTTCTTATAAGTTTTTGCAAGGAAGGAGATTCAAGATTGAAAACTCATCAAGGCTTGAAGTTTCATTCTCTTCAATTGTTCTAGAGTTTTTCCTAAACTTTAACTCTTTAATTCAGTAATAGTTATTGATTATGTTTTTTTTAGATTAATTGTTGATTTAATTATTTCTTCTTTCAATATGAGTAACTAATTTTCTTATCTAAGATTTAGATGTAATTCTTTGAATTGCCTATGATTAGCTATGTTTGATTGATTAGGAATTAATTGTTGGAATTAATCTTTTATCTCAGATTTTAATACTTGTGAATAACTAGCAATTGTTTGCATGTCTAAGGTATTATGTGAAGTAGTAAAAGTGAAAGCATAATACTAGTTCATTCAGATATTAGACTTAAGGTATGTGTTACTTAGAGATAAGAACACTTCTTTGTGATTATTAAAAAGGACTTCTATAAAATTTAATGAGTTTATATTAATTGCTTATGATCACGAGAGTAGATATAAGGTTAGCATGAATACATGTGTTGTATCTTGAGAGAAAATATCATCTAATTTAGGAAAGATCATTAATTTCAATAAGATAAAACCAATCTAAAAAAAATAGAGAAGTTATAGGTAATTAATTGATGAAATCTAAATTCTAAGCTTTTTTCATATTTTGAATTTATCTTTTAAGTTTTCTCATATCTATTTTAATTTACTTGTTTTCAAATCTTAATCAATTTTCTAAACAATAAAGTAATTCATAATTTTGGTACTTGTCAACCATTCTTCGTGGAATCAACACTTTACTCAAACAACATATTACTTATTAAAAATCTGTGCACTTGCAGATTTATCGCAACAACTTTTTGGCGTTGTTGTCGAGAAGGCGACATTATCAATATCAATAACATTGAATTGCTCTATTACTTTAGATTTTTTAATTTTATTTTCATTTGTTCTTTTCTCATATTTCTTGGTGTTTATAAGAAGCGATCCAAGTGCAAAATTAGAGGAATTTGATTTTAAAATCGAGCGTAGGTGCAAAACTTTGACTAAAGTCAAGTAAGAGAGAATTAGAAAGGAAAAAGAAGATAAAGCCACGGATGAGTTACTAGAAGTAGATCAATTAACAAATTACAACTTTTTTTACCATTCCATTTGATGCAAAAAAAGATTTGACATTGAGCAATTAGAGGCATATTTTAGTATTTATAAGTGGATGGGCACTCTTCCTTAGTAAGTTAATTTTATGAGTTGAGTTTTAGCACACTTATACAATATAAAGTGATATTAGAGACACCTTCTAACTGTTCAGTTTTTGACAACTTATTTAGGGTCACGAGGTACCCTTTGGAGTTTGGAGCGTTGATGCTCTTTGCAAGGTTCCCTTTAATTTGATGGTGAGCTAGCCTTTCGAAGTTGGTGCCTCTGTAAAGATGCAAAACCTGAAATTGGAGGAGTATGATCCAAGAAAAATCTCACATTCACAATATTGTGTCACCATTACTAAACGGAACATGAAATAATTTAAATAATTAAATTATGGGAAATAATATAAACGTCTCAAATGCATATCTTATATGTTTGGTAAAAAATTATATTTATGTTGAATATAAATAATAATTTAGTTTAAATATATTATAACAGAAAGAAAATATTAATAATAATCTAATATAAGTTTATCAATTAATTTATGGGTTGATAATTTAAATTATGACATATATTAATTAATTTAAATATCATTACTAATTAAATTTTGTCACACCCTGTCTTCGGTAATACCTCTATTCTAGTCCTCACTCGACTCTGAGCCATTCTACTGTCTTCATCAACAGCTTAAATTCATCTTATTCACTTTACCGAGGTGTAATGATCTTAGAGTATAGGTAAGCGTAAGGCCATTGAACACTCGTAGAACCCTTCTATACCTTAGATATATTCATGCCGAACCATATACAATCGAGCCATAAAAATAGACAACTCACATAGTGGGCCAACTTAACATCGTGAAAAGACTTAACATAAGAAAATTTAATTCCTTCCATTTTATTCATTAAATCACTTCATTACATGAAACCACTTACAATCTACAGAGCTTTCTAAAATAGAGTAACAGCAGTGATGAATTTTAGAATATTTACATTTAAATCCTAAAATTTCTGATCATAAATAACTAGAATCTCTTTGGTGGAAGGAGGATAACCAAAGAGTTAGAGACCTTCAGCTTCTAACTTCTCCATTCACACCTAAAATCACAGATGATATAGTGAGCCGTCAACTCAGTAAAATCATAGAAATGCATACTGAATAGAGAGCTCATGAAGAGTAAGCAAATCAGCAATTCTTTAAAACTTATACATAAGCTTTTGATCAAACAAGGGTCTTAAATGCCGAAGAGAAATAGTTAATAATTAACAAGAAATAGGCATAAGTGCAGAAGACGAAGACGCACTAGAGAAACATTCAGACTTGACAGAACATACATAGGTGAGCTCGGGTTAAACATAACCACATTACCGCGAGTCCCACATCATTAACCATCGAAGATCTAATGGGTAGGATGAACTACAACCTCATAAGTCTCTGTAACCGTAGCATTTTTTATATTACCATCGTGGTAAATAAACTATCGAAGGCACTCATGAGCGAACCCATATGCTTTTCGTCATTATCAAGGGCTGCTACATTACCATAGAAACACCAATGCATGCCTGCAAGGATATATCTGACTTAGTTTATAGACTCGATCAGCCAAGTCACTAGTTCACACAGTCTAATAATTTCCCTCATTAGTTAGGACATTCTGTTAGTACATAGGTAAAGGTCAAACACATATAGATTTGTTAAAATTTTCATTTCAACATAAGATTAGCCCAAATGGCCTAGTCAATTACAAATACATTAGTTTCACCCCTAGTGGCCTCGATTACAAAGAAGTGACTTCAGCCCGAACTGCTTTGTCATTACAAAAGTTAAGGGTCTTACAATCAAGGCTTACAATAGAAAGTTACCGAAGGATGGTAACAATAACACTAATGAAAATAAATATATAGAAATCAACAAAGGAATGGAATTCAACGAAAATTATACATTCATGCATTTCATAATATGAACTTAACAAATTTCTACTCTTCAGCCAAGGTGCTAGCTTCTCCAATGAATTCAAAGAATCTCCATTAAAATATCCACCGGGATTCTTCTTAATAATTTCATGATCATTCCTTGGCTTGACATATATTATCCTTAGGCTCATCAGATTCACAAATCTATCTGGAGCTCTTTTAAGAAAACTGAAAAAATCATCTACCTTTTCAGGTTTCGGTTTTCATCTGCCTATTGACTATCTTCTTTTGAAGAAAAAGGCTTAGAGAGGATTTTTAGTTAAGATTTGAATTCTGCTGGATTTTAGAGAAATATCTAGAACTTAAGTTTTTAGAAAGAGAATGTTAACCATTTAAGATAGCCACTAAACAGTCTTAGGATTTTATATAGAAAAGAAGTAATAATAATATGCGTTATGAAATGACATAAAGTTGGTCATCAGTCTTTTATGGAAAAGATAAACTTCATCGATAATGGAAAAAATTTATTGGAAAGGAAACTTTTTCTTGGAAAGGTAAACTCTTATTAAATGCTTGGAAAACTATTAGTGGTAGATGATTTTCCATCCTATCCACATATTATCTGACACAACATAAAAATATTTAATCCCACTATCAAAACTTACACTATATATTGCAAATCAACAAAAACTTATTGACTCGCCTTGAATCTACAGACATCAAAGCCCCCCACAGCTTATCCTCATTATGTTTAGCTTCATCTCACTTAGTTCGCTTCGTCTCGTCAAACCAAACCCTTCTATTTGTCTTCGTCAAATCCTACTCTTCTATCTTCTGAAGCTCATCATTGTAACCAATCCTTGTCATCTCATTTCACTGTCTTTGCCCTATTGTCTTTGTCTGCATTAAACTCATCCATCTATTTAAACTTATCTATCAATTAATTTATATACATTCTTCTTCATGTCATGTCTCTCATCATTTCTATCATCTCCAATTCTGTCTCGTATCACTCCTCATCATAATGTCTTACCTTACTCCTAAGATCTAACCTCGTCACCATGGCTCATTTCTACTGAAATTTCACTTTTTGTCACCAACCTTATTCCCACTATCAAGACTCCAAATTTTCCGCTTCGTCATTGAACTCTATCCTCGATATCAATCGTTCACTTAGATATGGATTCTTCCATCCTTGTTTCCACTTTTTCTTCTTAACTTATGTCACTCTCCAAAAGAATCTCCTAATTATCTCTATATGCTACTCTAGTCATATCCTGGGGTATTACAAATTTAAATTCTTAACTTTCTTTGATTTAATAAAGCATCATCCCAAAAATCACGAGTAATCAAATTGAATACTCAAGTTCGAAACAAGGAAAATCCTGACTCATTGACGAATCTGTGTCAAGAACCGTAAATATAGGATTTGAAATCGTTTTATTTTGTAACTTGAAGGAATTTATAAAAAATGATTATTTTTTACAAAATATTTCATAAACTTACAAAATAATGGTGATTGTACATATTATTTTGTAATTTTAAGGCATAAAATTTATATATGACCTTAAAGCATAGCACATAGTTTATAATATATTCTTTTGGATATTTAATATTATGATTAAAAATGCTTAATTGATATAAATATAATCAAACATAATTAGTAAATATATAATTCATAAAATTATACCCCTAAAATTTTTTAATATATATTATGTAAATGGTTATGTATTAAATAATTTGTAAATTATTTTTTCATCCTGAGATGTATTTTTAAACATTATTGGATAGTATGACAACGCTTTCGTCCTATTTAATAATTTATTATTTAAAAATATTTACAAGTTTTCACTGAATAGATGAAAGTTATTAAATATGAAAGATATATAGTTGTGTGATATTATTTTGATCTATTTAATGTCATATGAATAATAATAAGAAATTAAAATTAACATTGATAATTACTTAATATAAATTTAATTTAATTGTTAAAATTATGGGTTTAGTGGAACAAATAATATGATTATATAATGCCATAATAATCATATTATTTTTAATAAGTAATATTAATTCGGCTGTGTATATAATAAATATAATTGAGAAAAGAAAATGGGTCATTAAAATAATAAATCATATTAAATATACCATATATTATACCATCTTATCATTACACATATATTTACTTTCTAGCAAATTAATTAATCAAATTATAATTTATGGATAATAATATATCATGGTACATTAATTATCCCATAATATTTAAATAATCCCTATATAAGTATGAAATCATTTAATATTAATTTAGACAGAGTAAATTGGAAATAATATTATAATATTATTTATTATATAAGAAAAATCACATATTTTCCAATTTGCGTTGTTTTAATATTTTAATAATTATTATTGGTAAACAAATATAATTAACTATTAGAAATCATGGATAATATATACTTTTTATTTAGCTCTTTTATTTATCCAGATAAAATATTAATTTAATCAATATTTTCCTATAGAAATTTGGTGAATTTTCTGTAAGTTAAAATATGCAGAGGAACACAATTTGCAGGATATGAATCCAAAAATAAAGAGAAAAGCAAATTAAAATAAAACAAACAAACAAAACCCTATTATAAACTCAGAAAAGGAAACCCCACAAGCATTAAAAGAAAATGAAAAAGTATTGCCAAGAATAAGAAATAGAAAAAGTAAGTTCTAGAAAAACAATTTATTAACTATATTATTAATTAGTGTTAAAATTGAATAATAACAAATTATCCAAAAATAATATTTAAAATCTGGGGTTCATAATATTAATTAAATCTATTATAATATATATGATTTCTCAACATGTTCTAAATTCACAAATGCGAGTTAGGAGAATCTACTCTTTTTTTGGACTTTTCTATTGTAGATAGTTCGGGCCATAATTCTTGAATAAGTTCATTTAGTGCATCTTTAAACTTCTTTACCCTTATGTTTATAATAAGCTCATTCGACAAGTGCATTAGATCCTTGACCATGACTTTTTGATTCTCATCACTTTTATTTGTGTCTTATTTTCCTTAATTGTTATTCTATTAGTTCTAGTACTCTTGTTCTAATGTTTTCATTTTTTTTTTATTATTCTATTCTATTAGTGTCTATAATTTTCATTGCTTGTTGGGAGTTGAAACTTTACAAATAATTGGTAATTTTGATTTGGGTAAGTAGTTCCTTAAGAGTTAGAAAAGAGGAGAAAAAGTGATAAAAGGCAAGAGTGTGAGGTCATTTAGAGAAAAGTCATAAAATTTTGAGTAATTTTTAAAAATATATTAATTAATTTAATATATTATTAACCATTAATTAAATAATGATTAGCTTATTTAGATTACCTTTTAATAAACTTTTTATTATACATTACCAATTTGTGAGTAACTTATGACAATTAAAATATATTTAAATTAATATTACTCAAATCAAAGAAACTAAATATATGTTAGCCAATTAAATATATCTTATATATTTGATATTAGAATAGGTTAATATCATTGCTAAAACTATTAATATAACAATCATAATTTATTAAGATTATGGTATTAGCTATTATGATAAACATAATAAATAAGTTTGAATATATTGTTAAATATGTACTGATTAGGAACATTATTATTTGGTTATACATAATATGTGATAATTACATAATAAGAGTTTACCATGCTTATTTTAATAAACTGCATTTGACAAGGTGATATTTGGAATAATAAAATCCTGATAATTAACCTTTCAGGTTTCGAATTGTTAAAAGGTTGTGTTTTCTTCAATTCATTTACTTCAAGTCTTCAATCCTTGAACTTAGCAATTTGTTTGCATAATTAGTTGGAATGTGCTGATCACACAAATAGAATAGAATAAAAGGAAACGAAAAACACTAGAACAAGAGAACCAAGAAAAATGAAAAGAAGACACGAATAAAGGAATTAAAACAACTAGATCAGATTAGAAACAATGAAAGCAAAAAGAATATATAGCAAGAACAAAAATTGAAAAGGGGAAGAATTAGGGTTCCTAGTCTAAGAAAGATTTTTGAGTTGAAAAGTCAACGCCAACTCCAATCCTGATTTTATCCAATTCAAAATTTTTCTAATTCAATCTGGACAATAAAATTGAGATTCTTTTTAATTAAATCTGAATAACTAAAATTTTTGATTCTTTCCTTATTTAATTCACAATAGAAAAGCAATTAATTCAACTTATATAAACCCTTTTTCCTTGGTCGATTGCTATTATTTCTTTCTTAAATATTGTCATATGCGTTATTTAATTAATATTATATATCTTTCGTATTTAATATTTGGACATCGATTTGTGATTACTTGTATAATATTACAATAAAACTTAAAAATAATTGTAAAAATATATGATATCCTAACATATAAATTACTATCTCCATTTCACAATAACTGTCGTTTTAAAAGAATGCACTTAGATTAAAAAAATAATAAATTAGGAATAATTTCAAACCAAATAAACTAATATACTCTTAATTTATCTTTCACCAAAACTCTACCAATAACACTAAGTCAATTAATGTTAAGGGTAAATTTGAAAAAAATCAATTAATGTTAAATTGGATTTGTAAAACGACAATTATATTAAAATAAAATCACTTATATTAAAATAAAATCACTTTTCTAAAAAAATAGTTATTGTGAAACGGATGGAGTATTTAGTAAAATAATTATCTATGACTTAGTATTATGATAAACATAATTATTATTATAAATTAATCATTGTATAAATTATTATTTCAAATATTATTAGTTGATTTAAATTAGAACATCTCTGTTAATATATAAAATATACAATATACAATTTTTGTAGTTTAATACAGAAAAATTAAATGCTATGCTACAAGATTATAATCTAATATTCATTATTTAGTCATTAAATAATTTAGTTCATAAGCAAGTATGTTAATTTTTGTGTAATGTTTGTTTTTGGTTTATTAATTAAGCTCTAAATCGAGTTCAGACTTTCAACCTTATAACCATATAATGACTTCAATGCCAGTTGATTGGTAATTTTATGCAATGTTTGAGAGAATAAAACAAGGTTTAATGACTCGCTAGTTGATTATTTGTATAAATTATATTGATAAATATAATCATTTTAAATTTATTAAATGTAATAAATTCACCAATTTGTGAGAAATTTTGTTAAATTTTTAATATAGATTTGGGAGAATCAACCTTAAAATATAGCTATTAAGATTGGAGAGTCTATTTCTATATTAATCACTTAACATTTTTGTATTTATTATATGTGATATATTCTAATACTCCCCTCCCCCATCCCCCCAAGTGACAACGGAGTATTCAAAGTTATCACTTAAAACAATTAGAACCGGACCAATCAGCAAGGTAATTAGGTACTTTAGATAAATCGAAACAACCGATAAGGTAATTAGGTACTTGGGTAAATTAGAATAACTGGTAAGGTATATTAGGTATTTGAGTAAACCGGAATAACCGGTAAGGTATACTAGGTACTTGAATAAACTTAAACAATCGATAAGGTAATTAAGTATTTGAGTATACAGGACCATCCTACTCTGATATCATGTTAAAATTTTAATATAGATTTAGGAGAACCAACCTTAAAAGCTAGCTATTAAGGTTGGAGAGTCCATTTCTATATTAATCACTTAACATTTTTGTATTTATTAGATGTGAGATATTCTAACAAAATTATCCATAATTTTCCATCTATGTTTCATTGAAACATACACAATAAATCCTATCCAATATATTTTCTCTATTAAACCTAGATTTTGCAGCAGATGACTTTCGTGGAGATATTTTCCCTGCTTGTGATTCTATACTGTGCAAATTGAGGTACGTGTAAACAGACATACTAGCAATAGATATGAATGCACTGAAAATGCTGGCCACTCCTGGATTGAAGTCGAACAGATAATAATTTCAAAGAAGCACAACACATGTTTTGAATTGCCTAAGAACAACATGTGAAATGGTAGATATTGCCCTGAAAATTAAAGGAACAAAGTGATTGAGGACCACAAGAACGAGGAAGAAAGAAAGTCCTGAAGACAAGCTTCAACGAAGAAGATGAAGATGAGTCATGAGGACAAGCTTCGACAACGAGAATGAAGATGAGTCATGAAGATAAGCTTCGACGACAAGGACGAAAGCGAGTCCTAAAGACAAGCTTCAATGACGAGGACGAAGTGTAATATCCCAAGTTTTGATAGACTGTAGAGATTCCTAAGTATTTGTAAGGGTAGTGCAAGATTAAGGATCATTATTAAAGAAATGAAGGATGAAGGGATGGTTAAGGAATTGTGAATAGGAGTTCTATGCAAATCTAAGAGAAGCATGGCAAATAGGAGTAGTACGAGCGAGGAAGTTTCAAGATAAAGACGGTGGAAAGAATAGAAGCAAGTTGATGAAGTAGATAGATTGATAAAAACCAAGAGACAAGGATGGAGAACAAGTAATTGACAAGTAGTGCTATGGTGATAGAAATATGTCTTGATGTAAAAGGAGAACTTTGATAACAAAGCCAAAGGAAATGAGGATGAAAGAAATTTTTGCTTAAACAAGTAACTTACACCGAGGATGGAGAACAGTGATGAAGCGAAATAGGATTTTTAAAATTAGGAATAAGATTGGTGACAAAAGTGGAATTTCAACAAGAATGAGCCATAGTGACGAGTTGAGATCTTAAAAATAAGGCAAGGTATTGCAATGGAAAGTGATTAAAGACATAACTAGAGATGATAAAAATGATGAGAGACATGACATGAAGAGGAATATATCTAAGTTAAATGATAGAGAAGTTTAGAAAGGTAGATGGATTTGATGTGGACGAAGATGAGAAAAATACTAGATATTAATAAACGAACAGATGGGTTCAATTCATCGAGATGAGCAAAATGAATATGAGGGTTCAATATAGCAAGGCGAATTGGACAAGATAAGTTAAGTTAAGGAGTCTGGTACACATAAGGCGAGTCTAGAATATGGTAATAAGACTGAGGAAATTGTGGACTAATAAAGCGAACTGAGTAAGTCAAAGCTGGACAGAATGAAGACGAGTTGTGGACTCGATGAAAAGGCTTTGATGTTCATATTCGTATTATTGTAATAGTATAAGTTCGATACTGGGTTTAGATATTTTTATGTTGGATCAGATAATGTGTGGCTAGGATGGAAAGTCATCTACCAATGATAGTTTTCCAAACAATTAATAAAAGTTTTCCTTTCCAAGAAAAGTTATCTTTCCAATAAAAATTTTCTTTGCCGATGCAAATTGTCTTTTCCATAAATGAATGTTGATCGGCTTTATGTCAAATCAAGAATATAATATTGTTATTTATTTTCTATTTAAAGACCCATAAAACTGTTCAGTAACCATTTGTGAACGATTACATTTCTTTTTCTAAAGCTTAAATTTCTAGACTTTCTTTCTCTAAATTCTAGAGAGATCCAAACCTAAAATTGAATTCTTAAACTGAATTTTTTCTTCAAAAAGATACGATCAACCTTCATATTCAACCCAAGACCTAAATGGTAGATGGTTCTCTCAGTTTCTTTTTTAGAAAAGCTCCAGGTGGATCTAGATGGTAAGTCTGTGGATTCGGTGAGCCCAAGGACGATAGATACCAAGTCAAGAAATGATCAGTGAGTTATTAAGGTGAATCCTAGTGGAGATTTTTATGATGATTCTCTTGACTTTATTAAAGAAGTTAGCACCTTGACTGAATGGTGAAAATTTTGTGAGGTAAGAAATGAAGTGTTAGAAATGAAATGGAATGTATGAAATGTATGTTTTCTTGAAAAAAAAATTCATCTTATGTTGTTTGTTGAATTCTATTCCTTTGTTGAAAACATCATAAGTATTTTCATTAGTATTATTATTACCATCCGTTGATGATCTTTCTATTGTAACTGTGATTGATGAGGCCACTTGGGCTGAAGTTATTATAACCATGTCTGACGAGGCCACTTGGGCCGAAGCCAATATGTTTGTAATTGATGAAGCCATTTGAGCCAACCTTATGTTTTCATTTGAATCAAATATTATTATCTTTTCAATGATGCACTGACAGAATGCCCAACTAATGGGAGAAAGATCTATTAGACCAAGTGCACTGGTGACTCAACTGACCGGATCTACAAACTAAGTCAGATGTATCTTCAGAGGCATGCGATGATGTTAAGGATGTGGTAGCTGTCCTATCTTAATGTACTAATGTTTACTTGGGGACGGTGATGTTATCCCGCCCATGATGTTTTCTACTGATGCTACTGTTACGGAAACTTTTGAGGTTGCGTTTCACCCCACCCTTTAGATCTCTGATGGTTATAATATGCAGAGACTCGTGGTATAGTGGATATGATTAACCTGAGTACTCTGATGTGAGGCATATTTCTATCAGATTCGAATCTCTTACATGTTTATTTCTCTTCGACCTATATGATTATTCCTGTTACCTAAATTGATGTTGCATACTTGAAATAGATTGTTATATTCTTGTTCGCATGCATTTCTTTAATCTTACTGAATTGACGGCTCACCATATCGTCTGTAAATTTTCAAGTATTAGTAGAGAAGTTAGAAGGTGAAGTTTATAACTCTTTAGTTATCCTTCTCCACCAAAGAGGCTCTACCTATTTATAGCTAAGATTTTAAGATTTTCTATGTAATAGTTTTGAAATTCATAGGTGTTGTTGCTCTATCTTAGAAAGCTCCGTAGATTGTAAAAAAGTATTTGTATTGAAGTAATTAATATGAATAAAATGAAGAGGATTTTATTTTGTATTCAAAATTTATTCATGATTTATTCTTGTATGAGTTAAAGTTTGGCCCACTATGTGGTCCGCTTATGTTTTCAAACAGACGAACATGATTGTAAAAGTATGGATCCATGATATAGAAGGGTTCTACGAGGTTTTCAATGGCCTTAAGCCTACCTATGCCCTAAGACCGTCGCACGTGGGAAGAATGAGTAAGATGGAATTAATTCTGTCAACGAGGATAGAAAGGCAGCTTGAATTCGAGCAAGGACGAATAAGAAAAGTGACCAAGGATGGGGTGTGACACAAAGATGGGTCCTGAGGATGAGCCAGTGTCTTGTGTGACTAATCTTGAGCTTCGACTGGTCGGTTTGCTAACTAGATAAGAGTTACCTGATTTTACCTCTTATCAACAATATCCGTGAATCTTGAGACTAGTAAATAACGTCTTTCAACCAAAGAGGAGATTGCCTTCCTTATCAGGTTATAAGGGTCAAAAATCAAACATTCACAGTTTGCACCCATTTTGCCTTATTTTGCATCTCAAATTAAGGAAAAGTAAGACTTAGACTTGCCCTTGATTTTTAGACCCGATACACAAGCACCACAAAGAAAACATAATGCGTACCTGACTTATATTGAGGAGTGTATTCACCCTTACAACATTAATCTTTTGTCGGATCTCTCTATTCTGGCAACCTTATTACTTTGTTGAATCCTTCTGCTCCAGCAAATTTATAACTTTAAAATGTTACAATGTATATAACCATAATAAAACCATACTTATTATTATAAGATAATATTATTTTTCTATGGGCCTACAGAACCACTCCAAGAGAACCAATTGGGGAGACTTTCTTCAGCTTGACCTATGGAACATAAGCAGTTATCGCTGTGGACATAGGCATGCTAAGTGGAAAAGTCAATTTCAGTGGAGATGAAGAAAATGAGAAGGTGAGAAGAGTATATATAGACCTCCTTGAAAAACTAAAAGACCAAGCGAGCATTCGAATGGTTGCTTATAAACACAAAACAGCCAATCATTTTAACAAATAAAGTCAAAAGTAGAGTGTTCGCTGAAAGGGATCAAGTCATGAGATACCTCAAAGCCACTGGAAAGCGAGAAGGAACAAGAAAGCTTGCCCCGACTTAGGAAGGACCATTGAGAATCCAGCAAGTTATAGGTCCAGCAACTTACAAACTTATAACAATGGAGGTTGATGAAGTTCCCCACACTTGGAATATTCAACACCTGAAAATGTATTATAAGTAAAAATATCAATAAAAAGAGCAAGATTTCTACTCCATCCAATTTTTGTGTGTGAGATCAAGTTCAAGAAAGACCTTGTTAAGTCCTGGCTCGACAGGAAGAAAGACCTTGTCAAGGAAAGGCACTTAAGACCTAGTAAACTCTAAGCAAAAGTCTGCGAGGTAAAAGTCCTAACTCGGCAGGCAGAAAGACCTTGTCAAGGCAATGCACCTAAGACCTAGTGAACTCTAAGCAAAAGACTGCGAGAAACCAAAGACATTGCCAATGCGAAGCACTCAAAAGACCAAGTTTAACTAATATAGAAGATGACAAGTCAAAAGACCTGCATATTGCCAAATTAAAGCACTTGAAGGTCCAGTTCGATCAAAAGAATAACAAACAAAGAATTGGTCAGAACAAGAGTCCCAAAAAAGTTAGCTCGATTAAACATGCAAAGACTTAAATAATGCTAACAATAACGAAGGAATCTCTTTGCAAACAAGGCAACCTAGTTTCATCTAAACAAAACAATTAAATCCTCTCAAAAGGAAAAACTTCCCTTTTCATAGGGAGGGGAGGGGAGGGGAGGGGGGGGGGGGGTTGGGTAGAGAGAGAGAAGAGAGATGGTTCATAAAGGCAGCTAAAGAAGTCTATAAAAAGTCTAAGTACTTAAAGACTCCCATTATGGGGACAACTCTCTCTCAAGCTCTTCAAAGAAGCTGCTAGGCTACAACAATTCGATAATGAAGCAAACAAAGCAGAGATAAAATAATACAAAATTACACAAAGTAAATAAGCGAAGAAGTTGTTTCAAGAAATATTCATTTCATTCATTACATAAATAATTTTACAATTGTATAAAAGAATGGAAAAATTACAAAACAATAATCTGAATGTATTTATAGTAAAAATCATGTACTCTATAAAGAATTACATTAAAAAAAAAAAGGAAGAAAATCAATCACCCAAGAGGAGCTGGAGAGTATGGAACAATGGCTAAGTTAGAAGCAGGAGCAGGAGAAGAAGAAGCTGAAGCAGGAGGAGAAAAAGTCGAAGCAAGAGCAGAAGCATGAGTAGGTGAAGTTGAGGCAGAAGCAAGTGAAGTTGGAACAGGCAGATTGGTTGGGTCATAAGAAGACCTGACAGCGAATAGAGGCATGACAGACTCAATGGCAGGCTCAAGTGCAAGCTCGGTAAAAGGTGGTTCAAAGTTGCTAGGAGGTACAGATCCCAAACCAGAAGCCTCAGGCATTCCTTTCTCTCTTAGTGCAATAAGTTCCTCATAGGTAGGGACTCCACTCTCCTCTTCTTCAGCAACATCAATTTTAGACTCATCAGGGGGAGCGAGTATAGCACCAACCTTCCTCTTGGGAACATAAGCCAAGACGCCTGGGAACTACACTGTTGCTTCATCGAGCGCTCTATTGTAGAAATCAATAGCAAGCTTATAGCTCTCTGCAACAACCCTTGACCTGAAACTGTCAGAGTTGAGGAAGTTGGAGATGGCCTTTTTGCGGTCTACTTCAGCTCATTTGCAATAAATCTCGGCAGCCTTTATCTTTATTCTTATAGCATCCAATTCCTCATTCTTCTATCGGAGATCTTCCTCAACCTGTTCTAGGTCCTTTTGAAGATAGGGAACCTCCTTCACGTCATCTTCGAACTCCTGCATCTATAGTTTCAAGGTGTCAATCTCTTTATTTAGCGAGGAGATGGTCCCCCCACGCTACTCACTCTTGAGTCTTTGCTTCTATAGTGCCTTGGAGGGAAGTTATGGTATTCTTAGACTCTTTAGTAAGCTTCTCGAGGGCCCCTTCTTTTCCCTTGCACTTGCCTTCCCACTCCATGCTTCTGGACTCGAGCCTAATCCTTTCAGCCTTAAAACGGGCATTTTTAGTTCTTAATTTTTCTAGCTCGCTGAGTTGGACTCGGTTCTACCTCTCCTCCTCCAACAAAGTCCTCAACTACCTAAGCTCAACCTCTTACTTATAGATGATCTCTCCCCACTCCAAGGTAGCATCGCAAGCCTCAATATAGTGCTCATTGTGGACATCCACCTTGGCAAGTAGTTTGGTGGTTGCAATTACCAACTGTGAAAGAAACAACCTTGAAGTCAAGAAGGCAACAAACAAGTACAAGGCTAAATTATAAAGGGGATGTCTAAGGACATACCTCACGATGCTTATGCACCTCATTTTGCAACACCTCTAAGACAGAAGACATTAATTAAAGAGGAGGCTGATGAAGAGGATGGAGAGCGAGGGACTAATGTGGACGCGAAGAGGTGTCAGCAGGCTAGGTTCTTGCTTCTTGGAGTGGCTCACCCTTTGATTCTTCTCCCTTTTAAGTGCCAGGCTCCTCAACCCTTTACCTTTTGGTTAAAGGAGCTAGCACTTTCGCCTCGACATCTATTTCAGTGCGAGGCCTCGATGCAGTTGAAGGCGAAGCAGTATCAAAGGTCGGAGGTATGACCAAAGGAACTTCCTCGATAGGCACCGCCATGGATGGAGTATATGTAGTTCCGCACCTCTCTGCATCTAAAAACTCAGAATATGGAAGCTCTTCCTTAGGGAGCACTTGCAAGGGAGCCCCTCTATAACAGGCTCTAAAGTCTCTGTAAAACAAAAAGATAAAACACAAGCAGTTAATTGTTGCTCCAAGTTAAACAGTCATCACTACTGACTCATAATGAAAATACAACTTACCCATGGGAGCAGTCAGATCCACAATAGAGAAGGTGACATCTTTGGTAGGAACTTCCTCCTCGACCTCCTCAACTACTACTTAGGGGGCCTCTTGAAGACTAGAAGTATGCAGAATAGTCACATTAATGCTCCAAGGATAAAGAGAGGTCCTTGCTCGACGAGTTAGTTGAGGGATCACTGGCCATCCTCGTCCACATCCTAAAAAACATTGAAGGACTCTAGCCTTGGTGATGGTGATTCAAAAGCTTTTTCACCAACTGCAAATACTTGCCAAAAAGGCTACCCCTGTGGTGCTGGTGGTGGTGTAGTTTGTCTTCAACTTAGAAAAGGGAACATATACCACGATTTCCTTTCCCTTCCCTACTCATTAGAGGAGGTGGTGGTGGAGCTCTTTCCTCCTCGCCAAGAGCTTTTTCCTTTGTTATAATGCCTTTTGAGGGCTGACAAGGCTCTTTAGCAACAACCTTGCGAGGAGGAGCAGTAGCAGCAGCCTTTTGAGAAGGCTTCCTTCGACTAGTTATTTTCTTCATCCTCAAAATAGGTATTACCTCTTCAGCAGGGGGTTGCCAATCCTCCTTGGTACGTGTCCTTAGCTGGCTAGTGACCTCGTCAATAATATAAAGCTCAACATCCAAATTGTACACCCTGGCAGTACCACCCTTCGTGTACTCAACTATATCTCTGTAGTAGTCCTTTTCAACTACCTCTACAAGAGAAATACAAGTACATTTATAGTCCATTCTCAGTGACAAAACCAAGCAATGATAGAATGCAAACAAAGGGACTCACCCCCGATATCCTTAATGTGAACAAATCTAGCAGGCTTACCTCAAGCATCCTTTAACTGAGAAGCTACGCTCAGCTTCTTTATGTTATAGACAGAATTTCCATGGGTGAGATTTTTGATGGTCCTGTGCTCCTCATTACTCAAATCTGCAAGCCAATCAAGAAGCCTACCAGAAGGAACCATTAACTACCTAAGGAAGCTGAACCCTGGACCTTTCTCACACAGACCATCCGTTTGCATTATCACAGCAAATTTGTCATTCCAGTTAGGAACCTTGTTGTCTTTGCCAACATAGAGGTGTCAGTGCGACTTCGCTGATGTTATTAAGATATCCTTCTCTGGTGACCTGACTACTTTGAAGAACACTTTGGGAGTCGAGACCAAATGCAGAGCTTTGCAAATCACCTCAAATCAGTGAAAATCCTTAATAGAATTAAGGTACAACATCATTGGATTCACCTAGAAATAGTTGAAGCAATCAACAAAAAAATGGAGAGAGAAAAAATCTCAGCCCAGCTTCCAACTGGTGGTAAAATAAAATATAACTCCCACTGTTTTTTGGGATTTCCATTTTGTCTGCTTTAGGGATCTGCAAAGATCTTCTCGTGGGGACTAGGAATGCTAAAAATGAAATCAGACTTGCCCTTCATATTCGCCTTAAAAGCGACAAAGTCACTATCCTTAGTAATAAAGGGAACGGAGGACCAAACTTTGATTAAAGGTGCCCTCAAGGCGATTGAATCAGCTTTAGGAACCATATTTGGGGTCATTGCTGAAGATGAAAGAGAACAAAGAAGGCAAAGAAAGAAAAAGAGTTTTCAAAGAAGAAGGAAATTAAAAAATCTAGAAGTGGTGAACACAACAGCAACAATGAAGCAAGCAAGAGTGAAAAGCCCTAAGCCTAATGAGGAAAGTATTTATAATAATAAATAATAAAAAAAAAAACCCTTGAAATTTGCTCTCATCATTACTTCAAAATTCAAACCAACGGCCGAAAAGGCTAGGCCTAAGTTGTCCTATTAAATTCGTGGTCGTTACAGCACCACGTGCCTACAATTTTATGGAAAATGGCTCCAATATTTGATGTGGTATTCATGTTGTTAGGCGCCCAGAGATTTTCTCAAACGATTAAACTTCCTAAAAAAGTTACTTCACATAGCGAAGAGGAATTTTGTGAAGACACCTTCTAAAGCAGAGTAAAACTGATGAAGTGGATCCCTGAATAAGGATCAATGTCAAACAGAGTTTTTTCAACCAAGGCTCACAAACACCCTCGCCTCAGCAAAACATGAGGGCTCTAATGAGAAATAAAAATGTCCAAGTCTTAATTAGGCCTAACTAAGGGGAAGCCTAACCAACAAAGCACTCCTTCAGGGGCCCAGGATGCAAGCCCAATAGGAAGGCTAATCTAATTAGGAATGAAGAGCCCATTAGGCGAAGCAGCACCTCGTCCTCAGCAAAGACTAAGTAATCACGTGATAGGGGACTATAGCGGCTATCACCTATCAAGTACGTAAGGAAAGACCTGTTAGACCAGGGTGACACTCCCCTCACTGCCTCACGTGAGGCCACTACTCATGCAGTGACCAAATACACGCACCATACCAGCCAACCTGACAATGGAGCCTGGCACTAGTCCGATCAAACCCAACTTTTCATCATTGCTCTAAGGATGCATGCACTCCACCAATCTCTCTCTAGCCACTCACCATAAATGAAGCCAAGTATAAAAAGAGAATGGTATCTTCAATTTGAGGTAGCTGACTCTACATTCTCTCATCTCCTTCTCACCAAAAAGAAATTTTGTTACAAGAAAGTCCATCTTCTTCCTTATAACCTCCAAACTCCATAGTTGACTTAAGCATCGGAGGGCCTTTGCCAAGCACAAGGCTTAGTCTCCTGACGCTCGTTACTTGTCTTGCAAGCCCAGAGATCAAGTTCAAAGGAAGTCCAGTCCATCTATCACCTTGATCTAGCACTGATCATATATATATCAATTTCTTTTTTGCGAAACATTCTTTTTGTTAAATTTATTTGGAATTCTACGGGTTTTTGGTTATTTAATTAATTAACCGATTATGAAAGAAACACCCTTGAAGTCAGAAAGGCAGCAAACAAGTACGAGGCTAAATTATAGAGGGAATGTCTAAGGACATACCTCGCGATGCTTATGCACCTCCAAGACAGAAGACATTAATTGAAAAGGAGGCTGACGAAAAGGATGGAGAGCGAGGGACTGATGTGGATGCAAAGAGGTGTTAGCAAGCTCGGTCCTTGCTTCTTGAAGTGGCTCACTCCTCGATTCTTCTCTCTCTTCAGTGTCAGGCTCCTCAACCCTTTGTCTTTTGGTCAAAGGAGCTAGCACTTTCACCTCAGCCGCTGCTTCAGTACGGGGCCTCGATGCAGTTGAAGGCGAAGCAGTATCTGAGGTCGAAGGTATGACCATAAGAACTTCCTCAACAGGCACCGCCATGGATGTAGTATGTGTAGGTCCGCACCTCACTGCATCTAAAAACTCAGAATATGGAAGCTCCTCCTCAGGGAGCACTTGCAAGGGAGCCCCTCTATAACAAGCTCTAAAGTCTCTGCAAAACAAAAAGATAAAACACAAGCAATTAATTATTGCTCGAAGCTAAACAATCATCACTACTAACTCACAATGAAAATACAACTTACCTATGGGAGCAGTCAGATCCTCGATATAGAAGGTGACATCTTTGGCAGGAACTTCCTCTTCGACCCCTTCAACTACTACTTAGGGGGCCTCTTGAAGACCAGAAGGATGAGGAACAGTCACATTAATGCTCGAAGGACAAAGAGAGGTCCTTGCTCGATGAGTTAGTTAAGGGATCACTGGCTATCCTCATCCTCATCCTCCAAAACATTGAAGGACTCTAGCCTTAGTGATGGTGTTGGTGATGCAGAAGCTTTTTAACCAACTGCAAATACTTGCTCAAAAGGCTTCCCCTGTGGTGCTGATGGTGGTGCAGTTTGTCTTCAGTTTAGTAGGGGGAACATACACCATGGTTTCCTTCCCCTTCCCTACTTATTGGAGAAGGTGGTGGTGGAGCTCTTTCCTCTTCGGCAAGAACTTTTTCCTTTATTATAATGCCCTTTGAGGGCTGACAAGACTCTTTAGCAGCAACCTTATGAGGAGTAGCAATAGCAGCAGGCTTTTAAGCAAGCTTCATTGGGCCAATTATTTTCTTAATCCTAAGAGCAGGTATTACCTCTTCAGCAGGGGGTTCCCAATCCTCCTCGGTATGTGTCCTCAGCTGGTCAGTGACCTCATCAATAACATAAAGCTCGACATCCAAATTATACACCCTGGCAGTAACACCCTTCGTGTACTCAGCTACATCTCTGTAGTAGTCCTTTTCAGATACCTCTATAAAAGAAATACAAGTACATTTAAATTTCATTCTCAGGGACAAAACCAAGCAATGATAGAATGCAAACAAAGGGACTCACCCTCGATATCCTTAATGTGAACAAATCTAGCAGGCTTACCTCAAGCATCCTTTAATTGAGAAGCTACGCTCAGCTTCTTTATGTTATAGATAGAATTTCCATAGTTGAGGGTTTTGATGGTCCTACGCTCCTTATTGCCCAAATCTGCAAACCAATCAAGAAGCCTGCCAGAAGGAACCATTAACTGCCCAGGGAAGCTGAACCCTAGACCTCTGTCACATAGACCATCTGTTTGCATTATCACAGCGAACTTATCATTCCAGTTAGGAACCTTGTTGTCTTTGCCAACATAACGGTGTCAGTGCGACTTCACTGATGTTATTAAGATATCCTTCCCTAGTGACCTGACTACTTTGAAGAACACTTAGAACACTTTGGGAGTCGGGACCAAATGCAGAGCTTTGCAAATCACCTCGAATCAGTGAAAATCCTTAATAGAATTAGGGTGCAACATCATTGGATTCACCTGGAAATAGTTGAAGCAATCAACAAAAAATGGAGAGAGAAAAAATCTCAGCCCAACTTCCAACTAGTGGTAAAATATAATATAACTCCCATTATTTTTTGGGATTTCCATTGTGTCTACTTTATGGGATCTGCAAAGATCTTCTCGTGGGGACTAGGAATGCGAAGAATGAAATCAGACTTGCCCTTCAGATTTTCCTTGAAAGCGACAAAGTCATTATCCTTAGCAACAGAGGGAACGAAGGACCAAGCATCGATTAAAGGTGTCCTCAAGGCGATTGAATCAGCTTTAGGAACCATTTTTAGGGTCATTGCTGAAGATGAAGGAGAACAAGGAAGGCAGAGAAAGCAAAAGGGTTTTCAAAGAAGAAGGAAATGAAAATATTTGGAAGTGGTGAACACAACATCAGCAATGAAACAGGCAGGAGTGAAAAGCCCTAAGCCTAATAAAGAGGAAAGTATTTATAATTAAAAAAAAACCTTGAAATTCGCCCTCATCATTACTTCAAAATTCAAACTAACGGCGGAAAAGGCTAGGGCTAAGTTGTCCTATTAAATTTGTGGTCATTACAGTGCCACGTGCCTACAATTTCATGGAAAATGGCTCTAATATTTAATGTGGTATTCACGTTGTCAGGCGCCAAGAGATATGCTTAAACAATGAAACTTCCTAAAAAAGTTACTTCACATAGCGAAGAGGAATTTTGTGAAGACACCTTCTGAGGCAGAGTAAAATTGATGAAGTGGCTCCCTCGACAAGGATCAATGTCGAATAGAGTTTTTTCAACCTTGGCTCACAAACACCCTCACCTTGGTGAAACAGGGGGGGCTCTAATGAGAAATAAAAATGTCCAAGTCTTAATTAGGCCTAATTAAGGCGAAGCCCAACCAACAAAGCACTCCTTTAAGGGCCCAAGATGCAAGCCCAATAGGAAGGCTAATCTAATTAGGAACGAAAAGCCCATTAGGCTAAGCAGCACCTCGTCCTTGGCAGAGACTAAGTAATCACGTGATAGGGGACTATAGCGGCTATCACCCATCAAGTACGTAAGGAAAGACCTATTAGACCAGGGTGACGCTCCCCTTACCGCCTCACGTGAGGCTGCTACTCATGCAGTGACCAGATACACGCACCATACCAGCCAACCTGACAATGGAACCTGGCACTAGTCCAATCAAACCCAACTTTTCATCATTGCTCTAGGTATGCATGCACTCCACCACCAATCTCTCTCTTGCCACTCACCATGAACGAAGCCAGGTATAAAAGAGAATGATATCTTGAATTTGAGGTAGCTAATTCTACATTCTCTCATCTCCTTCTCACCAAAAAAAAAAATTGTTACAAGGAAGTCCATCTTCTTCCTTACAACCTCCAAACTTCATAGTTGACTTAAGCATCGGAGGGCCTTTGCCAAGTACAAGGCTTGGTCCCCTGACGCTCGTTACTTGTCTTGCAAGCCCATAGATCAAGTTCAAAGGAAGTCCATCCCATCTATCACCTTGATCTAGCACTGATCATATATATATCAATTTCTTTTCTGCGAAACATTCTTTTTGTTAAATTTATTTGGAATTCTACGGGTTTTTGGTTAATTTAATTAATTTTTCAAACTGCAATTTTAATCACTTTAAATTTTTACTACTTTCTAAAATTCATATTTTATTTATTGTAAATATTATTCGGCACAAGGCAACTTTATATTGGCCAAACTTGATTTCTATGAGAATGGTAATGTGATTGACTAGTGTGATGTGGAAGAATAGGTGATTACCAATGTTTTCAAATCCACCCTGATCTTAGAATCGATGAAAGTAGAGGGTCACGGGTCAGAGGTTCAACCGGAGTCGTACCAAAATTTTAAATGATATCATATATTTATTATCTATATGTTAAAAATAATTATAATATACATATAATTAAAATTAACGAATGTTACCAGAGCAATTAATGAACATTACTTAGAAGTAACTATTAGAAAATTATGGCAAATTAACTCATTAAATGGCCATTTCGAGATCCAAATTCAAGTGGGTCCCACTACTCAATAGTGGGAGATTTACTCGGATTTGTATTATCCTATGTAAGAAATATGAATTTGAATTTTCATGTGTTTAAAATGGCGAAGGGATGAATGATAATTTGAAGCTCAAAGTAAGTTATATGTTAAGGAAAGTGAAGAAAGAAAGTGAGTTATCCCACATTGGAAAAAAGCAAAGTTGGAATGTGGTATATATTGAAAGGCTCCTCCTTTCAATGCTAAGAAAGAAGTCAAGGAGGCTCTCTCTCACGCGCACAAGGGGGTGCAAATCCACGGTCCGAACCTAGATTCAACGTGTGAATGTGCGACCTGCGTACACGACTATCAGACTTAAATGGGTTAGCTTGTGCCAGTTTAGTTTTGCAATTTTTTTTCCTCCAGTGACGAATTTTTTCCTCGACCCTAAAAACCCGAGTTGGGCTGATCAGGTCTTCCCATCCTTATGTTTCTTGGCTAAATCGGACTGGTTCTCATTTTTTGGGTTGAATCGGTCGGACCGGTCTGGTTTTAACAACTATGGTGATTACATCAATGAGCCTTTAGTTTAGTGATACTAGAATATTTCTAAAGCTAATAAGTCTTGAGTTTAAGTTCCAGACATAGCCAAATTTACCAATAAATAAATAAAGTAATTACCAAAAACTAAAGCCTCTCAAATAAGATTAAAAAAAAACAAAATTAGACTCCATTGTTAAAGGAAATCAAGCACAGAATAGGCTATCAAATATTGTAAATTGATATCTAGTTATTTATTTCCTTATTTGTAGATAATTAGGTTTATTCATAGGCAATATAATAAGATCTTGATGTATGACCTCCAGTATAAGATTGTAACATCTGTTTTGTTTAAGGCACTGAATACATATTCATTCATAGATTATTCTTCTTTATGGTATCAGAGCATTAACCTGGGCATCAAAACAAACACACAACAACAAACCCTAAGTCGAATTCCATGGAAGACGAGAAACCAAGAAACACAACTTCAGGTGCAAAATGGGATGATCCCAATCATTAACTTTACCTTCATCATTCATATCAACTCAGTGATATCCTTGTGCCGCAACCCTTGGTTGAAGATAACTATAACACATGGAGCCAATCCATGACTATGACTTTAACAGTCAAAAACAAGATTAAACTCATAGATGGTTCAATCAAGGAACCTTATGAGGAGAATCTAGAAGAACGTCAACAATGGAATCACTGAAATAATTTGGTCAAGACTTGGCTGCTAGGATCGATGTCTAAAGAAATTGCTAGCAGCATCATCAACTGCAAGGATGCCTGACAGATGTGGCTCGATTTGCAAGAGCGATTCTCACATGTGAACGTGATTCAATTGTTCAATGTTGTGAGCGAGATTCATAATTGTGTGTAAGGTAACATGTCTGTAGGATCTTATTTCACAAAACTGAAAGGTTTATGGGATAAGCGTGATGCACTCTATATTTTTCCAACCTGCACATGTGGATCAATCAAAGAAGTGACTGCGTATTTAGAGATGCAGAAAATCATGAATTTTCTTATGGGCCTCAATGAGTCATATGTAGGTGTTCACAACAACACTTTGCTATAGGATCCGTTACCCACAGTGAACAAGGCATATTCGCTAGTTCTTCGTCATGAGAAATAGTCCAAGGTGACAACCGAAAAAAGCCATACTCAACCAGACGTTGTTGTTTTTGCTGTGAAGGACTCAAATTGCGGATCTCAAGGTGAACAAAAATATTCTAAGTGTAACAAAACAAACCACACCAGCAAAAATTGTTGTGAACATCTCAAATGCACTTTTCGCAGCTGGAAAAGACATATGGCTGAATATTGTCGCAAGAAGAAAGCGGCAATTGAGGTTGAGTTTAATGCAGCAATTTCCAAGGGAAATCAAGCTGCATCACACATGACCGAAATAAGGAGATGAACTTTCCCTTCACAACCGAAGAGTGCAAACAAATATTAAACATGTTGAAAGTAAATCTTGTTCTTCCAATCGTACTGTGGAATTGCCAAATAACTCAGTAGCACAAGTGACTCACATTGGCAAAGTTATTTTGTCTCCTCATTCGATTATTGATAATGTTTTGTGTCCCATACTTTTGATTAAATTTAATTTCAATTAGCGAATTGGCTTCTGATTCATCTTGCATAACCATTTTTCTAAGCCAATTTTGTGTCATTCAGGACCTACGCTCGGGGAAGATGATTGGGACAGGAATTGAACGAAAGGGTCTCTACTATCTCGATCAAGCCAAGAAAGGAACATGTAACCATACTCAAATTTCCAACCTAACTCTTTGGTATCAACGCCTTGGGCATCCCTCAACCAGAGTCTCTCAATTATTTTCTTTTTCTTATTTCAAAAATAAAACTTGTAATGGCGACAAATGTTTAATCTGTCCGTTGGCTAAACAAACAAGGCTTCCATTCCCTTTAAGTTATATTACTACTACATCTAGTTTTGATTTGATTCATGTTGACATTTGGGGTGGTTATAAAGTTGCTTCTATTTCAAGTGCAAAATATTTTCTTACTATTGCTGATGATCACACTAGATGCATATGGATTTACCTTATGAAACACAAATCATATACTAGGGATCTTTTAGTCAACTTCATCAACATGGATGAAAATCAATTTAATTCCAAAGTCAAAATCATTCGTAGTAACAATGGTCATAAGTTCAAACTTCAAAATTTTTATGCACAAAAAGACATAATTCATCAACCTTGTTGCATCAATACTCCATAACAGAATGGAGTTGCCGAACGAAAACATAGGCATTAGTTAAATGTGGCACATGCTCTGCTTATTCAAGTTGGTCTTCCTAATCAATTTTGGGGTGATGTTGTTCTTATTTCAACATATCTCATAAATCAAACACTCACTCCTCTTCTCCAAGGAAAAACCCCATACGAAAAATTATTCAACAAAATTCCAAATTATTCACATTTACAAGTATTCGGTTGTTTGTGTTTTGTTTCTACTCATGCACAAAATCGTTCAAAGTTTGATCCTTGAGCATCTCGATGTATCTTCCTTAGATATCCTTAAAGGAAAAAGGGATATCAGGTCTTTAATCTTGCTCAGAAAAAGGTAATGGTTTCAAGAGATGTCATTTTCTTTGAAGCCACATTTCCTTTCCATGCTACTACATCTCATAATAATTATCATACACCAACATTTTGGTTTACAAATAATGATCCACCTTTAAACTTTGATATAGATTATCAAACCAAGCCCAATTCTTCCTTTTCTTCTCCAAATAGGCCTCATTCTCTTACTAGCCCAGATGAACAACCAACTCTCACCACACCTACAATCGAACATGTTTCTCCCATTTCTTCTCTGCCACACATACCAGATGAACAACCAACTCTCACCACACCTACAACCGAACCTGTTTCTCCCATTTCTTCTCCGCCACACATACCAAATGAACAACCAACTCTCACCACACCTACAACCGAACCTGCTTCTCCCATTAACAATCCATCCCAGTCATCGATTGTGCCCGTCCAACCACTTCGACGCAGCAGCCGTTCCATCAAAACTCCTCAATATCGAGATGGCCCTCCCTTCAAGGACTAAACCGACGTCATCCATGAATCTGATCAAAACTTCAGGTAATGCTCACCCTCTTTCTAAATTCTTGTCTTATGATAAACTTTCTCATGTTCACAAAACATATACTACCCAACTCACCCTCCTCAAAGAACCCACAAGTTTTTCACAGGCTGTTCAAAACCCCAAATGGCGTGAAGCTATGCAACATTAGATAACTGCTTTATAGGCTTATAGGACTTGGAGTTTGGTTCCATTACCATCCCTTAAGCGGCCACTCGGCTGCAAATGAGTGTATAAAATAAAATTGAAGGCCGATGGGACAGTAGAACGGTATAAGGCCTGATTGGTGGCCAAGTGTTACAGTCAAGTCGAAGGAGTCGATTACAAGGAAACTTTTGCTCCGATAGCCAAAATGGTAACAGTTCGCATCTTACCTAGTTTGGCAGCCTTGCGTGGTTGGCATCTCCATCAATTAGATGTTAACAATGCATTTTTAAATGGTGACCTTGATGAAAAAGTATACATGTCCTTGCCTCCTGGTTTCGGACGAAAGGAGGAGAAACGTGTTTTCAAACTTCACAAATTGTTGTATGGGTTGAAGCAAGCTTCTAGACAATGGTTTATCAAATTGTCTAGTGCACTCAAAGCCACAGGCTTCCTCAGTCTCTGTCTAACTATTCTTTAATCGTTCGAAGTCATCAAGGTAGCTTTTTGGCATTACTTATATATATTGATGATGTGATATTAGATGGAAATGATTTGCAAGACATAGAGAACACTAAGCTTTTCTTATCTAAGCAATTCAAACTTAAGGACTTGGGGCAACTCAAATATTTCCTTGGCATAGAGGTTGCAAGATCGTGACATGGAATCAGTTTGTCGCAATGAAAATATGCCTTAGAAATTTTGGATGATACTGGATTCTTGGGTGTCAAACCTTCTCGATTTCCTGTAGAGCAAAACATGTCACACAATCCAATGGAAAGCTTTTGGATGATGCATCAACATACAGAAGGTTAGTTGGGAGATTAATCTACCTAACTATAACTAGGCCGGACTTAACTTATGTTGTACATGTGTTGAGTCAGTTTATGGACAAACCACGACAACCACATCTGAAAGCAACTTATAAAGTGCTCAAGTATATCAAACAAACACCTGATCAAGGTATTTTATTGCCATCCACAGGTTCACTTTAGTTACGAGCATTTTGTGATGTTGATTGGGCTCGTTGCATGGACACAAAAAGATCAATTACAGGTTTTGTATTTTACTTGGTCAAGCACCAGTTTCTTGGAGGACCAAGAAACAGACAACGGTATCTTGTTCGAGCGTGGAAGCAAAGTTTCGCTCTATGGCCACATGTGAGATTACATTGTTGAAAAATATTTTGAAAGATTTGAAGATAAACCACACACAACCAATGACTTTGTTTTGTGATAATCAGGCAGCCATGCACATAGCATTGAATCCAGTTTTTCATGAGCGAACCAAAAATATAGAAATAGACTGTCATTTGGTATGTGAGAAAATTCAAGAAGGAATGATTCAGACAGCCTATATTCGAACTACAAGTCAATTGGCAGATTTGTTTACTAAGCCGTTAAACTCCACACACTTCGAAACCTTACTTAGCAAGTTGGGTGTCATTAACATACACTCCAACTTGAGGGGGAGTGTTAAAGGAAATCAAGCACAAAATAGGCTGTCAAATATTGTAAATTGATCTCTAGTTATTTGTTTCCTTATTTGTAGATAATTAGGCTTAATCATAGGCAATATAATAGGATCTTGATATATTACCTCCAGTATAAGATTGTAACATATGTTTTGTTCAAGGCACTGAATACAAATTCATTCATAGATTATTCTTCTTTATCCATTCTCTACACTGCCTAGATACATAAACATGAACACCTGTAACAAAATTGTAATTGCTCCTGTAAAATGGAAAACTCCATACTTTAGAACAGTAAGTGCTCTTGATAGATTTCCAATGCCTGGATGACCTTTTCGATGAACTTCTTCCTGTGCAACCTATACCTGCGTACACCGCATTATTTACTCAAAATTAAAAGCAAATTCAAATGCAAATTCTTATCAGGGAATTGAATGTATGAACTACATACTTGATTGCAGCTTCTGGAGGCCTACTGGCTTCTGGCATGGTATCTGTTACTACTAGTATAGAATGCAAGAAAAAATCAGAATCATAGACCAAAAAACAAATCTTTATAAAGTTGAATTAACATTGAGATTATTAGTGCTACAATTTTTTAGTAATAAGTTTTCAGAAGTTGGAAAAAAGACTCCAAAATGAACAGAATATACCCTGAAAGTAGTTCGTTAGGATGACTCAACTGTAAGACTTCAGAATAGTGTCTTACAGGAAATCCGAAGACTAACTAATGCATAAAATGAAGGCCAACTAATCTTGACCATTTCCGGATCATTATCACTCTAATAATGAGCTAAGGGCAGCATAAGGAAATGAGGTAAATTCTGCAAGAATAATGACACTGTTGTAGTCTATAAAGGACAGCATAAGAAAATGCACTGAGAATTTACCTAGCAGTTTCTGGTCTTCCTCGGAAGTTGTGGGAAATTCTGCTAGCATCTGCTGGCATTCTTCTTGCAATGCCTTCACAGCTTTCCTTTCTATACTTGGAAGTGGAGGCATGTCTCCATCTGACCAAGTGGGCAATGTTCTTGCTGCTGCTATAACAGCTCCATCAATGAAAGTATCTGTGTTGCTAGTTAGCTGACCTGTAACAAAATTTTCATTTGTTACATATGCCAAATTCAACTCCCAAAATGTCATTAAAATTTCATAGTACAAGTTGTGAGAAGGAATTCATGACAAATCTTATGACCCATACTGTTATGATGATATTCTTCAGGAAGGCCAGATATATTGAAGACTGACAAGAAAGAATCCAAATGAATGCGTGCATTGCCAGAGAACTGGATTACATCCCAAGGATTCTGCAATATTAAATAGGAAATAGTTGTGTTTTAGTTTTTTGGGGCTAATATTAGTCACCACAATATCATAATTTGAAAAATTGCAAAATATACAAGAAAAAAGTTGAGCAACAAATCTAGCTACCTATTAATCTCTGTATGAGATAAAAATATCAAGAAGCAGGAACAAGCATTATGAAGAATAGAATCATAATAAAAGCAGGGAAACAGTTTCTTAAACATATTCCTACTTAAATGTAATGTAAGGGCAATAACATTTCAAAATGAATGCTCAATGTAAACCAGTAGTGGTTGTTTGAAACAAAAAGTTCCCATGCTGTAACATATAATGATGTTAACCCCATCAAATAAGCACAATTCTGGGGAAAAGGAAAAGAATAATAATAAAAATAATTTTCATTTTGGTATGGAGTGAATCTGAGAGTGAATTACCACAGATGATGAAAAGCCATATCGTTGCATGAACATGTCATTCTTCTGTCCGTTCATGTAATTGATAGTCATCTGCCAAAAAACCAAAACCAAAGGATATTAGACACATACAAGAGCAAGTTTAGAAGATTATGTATTGCTACACATAACTTCCTATAACAAATTAAAGAAAAATGATGACACAAAAGTAAGTAATATCACAAGGGAAGTAGATAATTTGTATCAGACAATTAAATGAAAATTGACTCAAACCAGAACATCAAGTCAGACTGAAGAATTCTAGTTTTGAAAGCTGCATTGACCTTTTGCAACTTGATCTCAAGAAAGATAATCCCATCGTCTAGTCATTTTTTTATGAGGAAAAAAAAGGAAAAAAGAAAAAGGAAAAAATGATACTAAATATAGGACCCACAAAGACAGCACAGTCTCAATAGTTGCTGATTAATCAATATGGTGCCAAACACAGAGTTTTACTGTAGTTTTCAATTTTCACTTGCAAATTTTATGTATGTATTTCCATTTTCTAGATTTTGTTGTATTTCCATCTTATAGATACTTTAATACAGGAACTGGTTCAAAATCAAAATTTAGGACAGAAAAAATAGTACCTCTTCTCCTTTCTTAATCTGTTGACCAGCATTTATCATCACCTCAAGCATGCGATCCTTAAATCGCCAATGGAAAAAACAGTTGGGCTGGAAAGAATGGTTTAGCATGTCTGCAAAACATCATTAAATCTTCAACTTATATTTGTTGAAAAATAAAGAACGCACCCCCATAAACTAGCATTCAAAGAAAAATGATATTTTTCCTTTGTTTAACTTGCACTCTACAAATTGAAATTCTGCAACTTCATAAGAATATTAATGTGGAGTTTACAGAGACCTTTGTTCCTTCTGAAGAACATATTATCAAAATATCAAGCTAAGCCGCATTATGTACAAGACCTATTCATGAGTCGGGCTGCGGGCCTCAATTTATGAAGCAAAATTGCATGTTGGGCAGGCCAAACTTGGAAATTTTGACATTTTCCAAATCCAGGCCTGGCCCATGAACAGGTAAGTTTCATTGCAGATTAACAATTGCCTCTCAGTTCATCCTACAATAAATTCCTTCATATAGTGAAGATATCTAAATGGAAAATTATTTCAAGGACAAGTATAATGGAAATTTAAGCCACAAAAGCAAGAGAACATGTACTTTATAAATTATAATTTACCATACAAAGTAAACAATCAAGTGATATATAGAACAAATACTTCATAAATTGCATAGGCAACCAGGTAGGAACTGGCTAAAAACAAAATTCTCTCACGCAATCTTTTCCCATTAATAAATGAGAGTCACAAAATATATCATGTATGCTTTTTTAGTTTCAGTTAATCAGGACTACCTTTTCAAGTTAGGAACATATATATACCTAATTTTTGCACAACACCAAAGGACTTCTAGATTGGCTCAATGGAGTTATAATGCTACTGGGAATAAGGTACTAAGTTGAGCATACAAATATCATGGACATCAAATTATAGGGTGGACAAAGCATAAAGGTCATGGAACAATTTACTTCAAATGATGGACTGATTAAATGAAAATGATGCAGCAGCGTAAAAACATAAGATATTTGATTGTAAGAAGCCTAAGAAAACAATATGTTTGATTGTGAGAAGCCTTTCTGTTTATGATTTCATAATAGACCATATTAGAGATAGAAGCTTACCAGCATAAGGAACAAACATGTTTGCATCTTGAACTAGAGCACCAAGTCTCATTTGCATGTTAATGCACCGTGACTGTGCCATACCAACAGCCCAGATGAATCTCTCAGGATCACGAGCAAGGCGCTTTATTTTGAGGGGAACACCTGAGTGCTGTGGGGTTCAATACATGAAAGTTTGTTATTAGGTAACATCATTGGAAAAGGGACAAGCAGAATGCTTCACACTTTGTAAGACAGACAGGTTTCCTTTACCCAATTCTTTTCCCAAAATTCCAAGGCTCGTTGTTGTTGTTGTTTCATAGTGGATGCAAGATTCTGATCCTGCAACTCCGAAAGGTTTTCCTATAACATGTATCACACAACAGGAACAGAAATATGGTTAGTAATGCTTAAACACACCTCAAAAGAAAAATGCTATAGTATAAACGAATTGACCAGAGATAAAGGGCTATCTACTAGAATTTCAGTATAATGTGAAGCAATTGAAAATTTGTAAAACATTTCTAAGAGTTGAATTTATATGGAAAATTATCTCTTTCAATTTTTTTGACAATTTATGTATTTCAAAAACAGTTTCCACTAGACAATCCTGCCCCAATAGCTTAGTTTTACATAATATGTATCTGCCTAGTCAATTTTCCCCATACTATCTAGAGCCAAGAATTGGTTAACAATCACGGAATCTTAAATTTCATGATGGTGTACAAAATAATGCTTTTAGCGGATGGAGAAATAATATTTCAATGTGATATTTGCTTGTATATCATGAATTTTTATCCCTCGTGCCCCGAATTTTCTAATTTAAAATTGAAGTAGCAAAGAAAGTCTAAAACTGTTAGCTTCACACAAGATGAATACTGAAGAATAGAAAAATATATGTAACCACAACTGATTGAATCAAAGTAATTGCTATCTAGTGGCAATCCTAGAATTTTGCACTGGAAATGAAGATTCTGGAAAGCTTTGAAGCCTTTAAATATGCTCAAAGAAAGCAATATCATTTAATAGACAATCAAATCAACCAACTCAACTCAACTCAAATAAGTCTTAATTCCAAAATTAATATGGATTCTTTGTTTCCACTTAACTATTTTGGGCGTCGTCTTCTGATAATTGTAATGCCTCTAAATCATATTGTATTCCTCGCCTCCAAGTTAGTTTAACCCTACCCCTTCCTTTCTTCCTCTCCTCTATTATGATGTGCTCAACCTTCCTAACCGAAGCCTCCCTAGGTCTCCACTTCACGTGCTCAAACCATCTTAATCTCCATTCTCTCATTTTGTTCTCAATCGATGCGACTCTCACTTTATCTCTAATGCTTTCATTACGTATCTTATCTATTCTAGTATGGCCACAAATCCATCTTAGTATCCTCATCTCGACAACACTCATGTTCGATTCGTGTTGTCTCTTAATTGTCCAACACTCATTACAATATAACATAGCCATTCGAATAGCTGTACAATAGAATTTTTCTTTCAATTTATTGGGAATCTTGTTGTCACATAGGACTCCCGTGGCAAGCCTCCATTTCAACCACCCAGCTTTTATCATGTGTTTAACATCCTCCTCACAACCTCCATCTCTTTGAAGGATTGAGCCTAGATATTTAAAATGGGTGCTTTGCGGCAATGCCACTCCATCCAAGCTAACTCCCTCATTATCCCCACTTCGGCCTTCACTAAACTTGCAATGCATGTATTCCGTCTTAGTTCTACTTAACCTGAAACCTTTGAACTCCAAAGTATTCCTCCACAACTATAGCTTTCTATTAACTCCCTCCAGTGTCTCATCCACCAACACAATATCATCTGTAAACATCATGCACTAAGGGATTTCCTCTTGTATATGCTTTCTTAATTCATCCATAACCAAAGCAAAGAGGTAAGCTCTTACTGTTAACCCTTGATGCAACCCAACTGAGATAGAAAAGTCTCCTAAGTCTCCTCTAACTGTGCGCACACTAGTAGTCGCTCCTTCATACATATCCTTCAATACTTGTATATACCTAATCAATATCCCCTTACGTTCTAACACCCACCATAAAACTTCTCTTAGGACTCTATCATAAGCCTTCTCCAAGTCAATGAACACCATATGCAAGTCTTTCCTCGTATCTTTGTATTTCTCCATCAAGCTTCTAATGAGGAAGATTGCTTCTATGGTTGATCAACTTGGCATGAACCCGAATTGGATGGCAGAGATAGATGTAACACCACATAAGCGATGTTCTATAACTCTTTCCTACAACTTCAAAGTATGATTCATGAGCTTAATTTCCTTGTAGTTTGAGCAACTCTGAATGTCTCCCTTGTTTTTAAAAATGGGTACTAAAATCAAATCAACCAAGCAAACTTAAAAAATTATATAAGACATAGCTTATTGGAAGAACTCTATTGTATTTGTAACCAACTTGATGCAATAGGTACATCAAAGCTTCAAGTGCATAACCCTTAAGGTGGATATCAAGAGTTTTCTTTACTCCTCAAAATCTGAGCCTCAGCTTTTAAGGCAAAAGCCTAAAACCACATGTTAGAACTTTGTGACTTGGAGATCATCCCTAGCATATGGTATGACCCAGATGTTGACTCAATATCATATTAAGACTAGCAAATGAAATAAATGGTAATCTGTAAATATTAGAGCAGAGCAAAGCAAATCATACACAGTATCACATAAAAATATTGCAGTTACACAATTTTGCACACACCTCTGTAGCTAGAAGCAAGCTACTACACTCATCCACACCAGGTAAGAAGTCTCCATATAGTTGCCAAAAGTTATCCTTACAATCAAATGCAAATAAAAGAAGGCACGCCAACCTCAGGTCCCAATCTGTCTGGCACAGAGAGATAACTGTAAGGGAATACCACCCGTATTTAAAAAGGAAAAAGAAAAAGATTTTAAGGATTATTCCAAATGTAGCTATGTATATGCTGATCAACCAAATTGAACCAATAAAAGAATACATAAAGAGCATGAATAAAAAATAAATAGCAAAACACATAAAGCATAAATGAAGAACCAAATAATTAACAATAAGATTATGACTTTAATAAGGAGGGAAAAAATACCTCTGGATCAGTTGAGTTGATAATATCGAAAATCGGGTGACCCACTGGTATTATGTCAGGAAAAAACATCCATGGGAGCTTCTTGCTTATAGTTAACATTAACTCAATAGGGATTTCCATTATCATCTGTTCATTCAAGTTCAAAACCCCAAAAATTAAGTAAAAACACAAATGGGAGTCCATTCTATAATTTAGTGTAGGTATGAAAAAGAATAAAATTCATTAGCATTGCAATAATGAAGACAAAATACAATGGCTGATAACACAAACAAAATGTGAACACACACACTCACAACTAAATGAAGCAAGATAGATATGGTGCTTCAAATTACACATAGCAAACAGCTGAAATGAAGCAACTCACTCTAGCACGACGAAGTGGTTCAACATCCTTAGAGGCATAGACACCAAATCCATCTGGCCCTTCCTTAAATTCAACTCCATAGGCACGCATACTTCGAACATAGCCTATCTTATAGAAATCAGGGTCTGCTGGTTCCAACTGCTAGGAAGAAAAAAAAAAAATCAGTATCATATGCTTAAAAAATAAAAATAAAAAGAATAATTCTCCTTAAAGTGTCACAGACTCACAGTGGATAAGGATTCCCACATTGGAGGCTGTAAAGAGGGTAGGATTCACAGCTTAATGGAAGAAGTAGACAAAGAAATTTTATAATTTTGTATTCCTTTCTAATAATAGAAATAAAATCTCAAGAATTTTGTAGCATGCTCAGTTGGGTGGTAAATTTGCTTTCTCTGGTATCATTCCCCAGTAAGAATACAATTGAATAGCCAATTGTTCAATATTTTAGCTACTATAGACTAACTTAATTCTACAAGAAATTCTGCCAGCACAAATTTTGGATTTCATTAACCAAACCGCGCTAAACCCTTAAAGATTCCCTAGTTGAATTAGGTTTTCTTGTTCATATAGTCCAAAATTTCTCAGCAACCAAACAGAGAACTCAAAAAACTGAAGAAAAGAGTGAAATGTTTGTGTAGTATACCTCGGAGGAAGATTCCTCTGTCATGGGGGGTGGGGATTGGAAAAGAGGAAACGGAGGTATTTCCAGTGAAGAAGCTTTGATCGGTATAATAACATTATTAGCGCTACTGTTTTCTCTGTTTCTGGAGAATGAGTATCTGGGTCTTGCAGACCATACAGGCCACTGTTTCTTTCACAAACATATAGATAAAAACCAATTATCAGAAACTTTATATATGCAAAAAAAAAAAAAAAAAAAATTAAGAAGATTGAAGAGAGAAAGAAATTGGACCTGGGAAGTGAAGAAGCAGTGAGTGAGCTGATGAAGAGAAACAGAGGAGGCCATTGCTCATTGAACTGGCGATACACTACATCGCCAGTCTTCTCTCCTGCATGTTAAAAACAAAGTTTAAAAACGTTATCCACCTGCTCTGTTTTTCAAAAAAAAAAAAAAAAAATTTGTTTTATAAATAATATGCCTTAAAAGTTTCTGACTTAATGATACAAAAATGCTTAAATTTTAGTCTTTTTATTATTATTATTTTTATTGCAATCTTTTAAATTTTTGTAATTTCATCTGATTTAATTTGAAGAAAAATTAAAATAAAATTTACTAATGTGACATGCATAAATTTATTATTCTTTTTCATTTATATTATTGAATTTAAAATTGTATGATGTTGGTATGAAATATTTTATTGGGAAAAAAAAATATGAAATATTTTATTATTTTATTTTTTTATATAACAAATTTAGATTTACAACATTTGCAAATTCACAAGATAAATTTACAATATTAGTAAATTTAAACAATTTCACTTGAAATTCAATCGAAGATATAATTAAAAAGATTTAAAAGTTGTAGTTTGAAATTGCTAAAATTAAAAGTTTATGATAAAGTTATAAAAACTACTAAATGTTATAGATAATATTATTATATGTGGATATTACTTAAATATCATTGAGTATATATTTTAGAGAGATTATAGTATAGGACTATTTCAGTAATATTGTATACATTAAACCCTAATTATTTCTCTATATAAGAAAAGATAGAGTTAATCTAATAATAAGAGTTTGGAGCTCATTTTCTCTCTACATATTTTTCTCTATATCTTTTTCTTCTCTTTACTTTATTATTTTATATTATTTGTTATTATTTTTGATCTGCTGTGCTAATAAACCGATTTACAAAACGTTATCAGCACGAGATTATAGATTTATTTACTCGCTCATAATCACCGCCTTTTCTCTTTCTTTACTATATCGAGTCATGAAGGATCACTTGGGCCGACACTTATAAATTGAGAAAGAGACCTAAAGAAAATTACATTGGCTAAACAAAAAAGCTTCAGCTTTTGACTTTTAAAGTTCTTCGCCATATCATATTTCTCTTAAATTCATGTTTTCGAATAAAGCATGCACTCTATCTCTAAAGTAAGTTTTTTTTTTTTTTATGTGAATATACATATATATATTATATGTATATTGCATATACTGGCCTTATTAATATTTGATATACATGTGCATAATAATATTCTTTATGGTATATGATTATTATTTTTGCAATAATAATTTTATTACTATTATTTAATGAAGATATTATTATTTGATACTATTTAATTTAATTAATTTTAATATAATTCCTGAAAACTTGTATTCTAAATTCTAATTCCTGAAGAACAAGTATTATCTGTAGTTTATGAAGAACTTGTATTCTTATAGAATTAAAATAAATTAATACAGTTCTTGAAGAACTTGTATTCTAAATTCTAGTTCTTAAAGAACTAGTATCATCTGTAATTTATGAAGAATTTGTATTCCTATAAAATTAAATAAATTAATACAGTTCCTGAAAAACTAGTATTATCAATAGTTCTTGAAGAACTAATTAAATAAATAAATAAAATATAAAATTCCTGAAAAATTGATCATAAGTTTCTGAAGAACTAAGTATCCTAAATTTATGGTACACTAGTATTTTAATTTGTTAAAGAACTGATATCCTACGTTCCTGAAGAACTAAATAAATTGTCTATAAGTTTTTGAAAGACTGATTTAATTATGATACTATTCTCTTTAGAATAAAATTCAATCATGTTTAGAAAAACTTCATAGCTGAAATTGTGTGGTGCTAAAGTTATAAAACATAACATGTTATAGAAGATATATGATAACTCTATTTTTTTAAAGTTATTTTACCTGTTTAAACTCAAATTTTGGTTCAATTCTTGAGAATTTAATAATATTATTACTTATTTTGAAGAATAAATAATTCTAACAATTTATAAATAAATTATAAAATATTTTTAGTATTTTATTTTATTTTGCAGATCAAAATGA